>CABFOV010002825.1:63163-76687 GCA_902141375.1 Timema poppense | reverse complement strand
ACAGGCAACAACAGTATCTAGGTGACCATGATCAACCTATAGCCATGCTGCCATAGTCCAGCCTGTGTTTTACTCTCTTCTGTTGAAGGAGGGACTGATTTACCACAAAATTTACATAATTATGTGTTTTCTTGCGTTTTAATTGTGAACGTTGAGACCTACTGTTTTCTGTTATGTGTGTAAGACTTGCCCTTCTATTCTGTTTTCAATGTTTAATCAAATATAGCCATTTGGCGCCATTTTTCCTTTGTTTAATACATATATTCCTTTAAAGAACCATTTTCTGGAGAAAGTGGTCCCCATATTCAGAGCTGCTGATCAAGATGAACTCCTACTTTACCCAGGTAACTGGAAGTATGGATCCTTCTTCACAACTCTGATTACTGAATGTCGCAAGTTCCAACCATGGGCGCTGTCCAGGTAAGAGTACACTTAGGTTAACAAACATATTGAGCAGGACTGTATCAACAAACATAGTGGGCAGGACTGTATCAACAAACATAGTGAGCAGGACTGTATCAACAAACATATTGAGCAGGACTGTATCAACAAACATAGTGAGCAGGACTATATCAACAAAATAGTGAGGAGAGTGAATGTAATGAACAAAAAATTAACTAGTTATAATATCAACAATCAACAATAATTAAAAAAGATAAGCTTTTAAATAAAATAGGGCCTATCAAAAAACATATATTTAACCGAATAAGAGGAAACTTTGTATAATCTTGATAGTGTATGACGTATAGTATATAAACTTTACTAACCCTACAGTTGATTAATAGTTTCCAAATACCCAGAGTAAAATACTAGGTAAAGTTTGATAAAGAATTTATCTTTTGATCCGCAGGTTGATTTTTCTCTTCTTTTTATATCTTAAGCTCACATCATCTGCTTATTCTCAGTTCTTATTCAACAAGCCATAGTCAAAATATGTTAGGTTAGATATTTTTGTCGTGCTAAAAACTAATAGCATTATTATATAACTGGTTTGATAAAATCCATGCCTTATAGTGATACCATCCATTTAAAGGACAGCTGCAGATCACATGGCTTGGCGTATGAATATGTGAAAGTTTGTAACCGTTAGATACTGTTCTTCTTACTCAGTAGCTTATGCAGGATTGTTTTGTAGGGAGGGCTTAAAACTTGTAGCATTTTTTAAAAGGATGTTCCTATCTTCTATAAAAGGGGGATTAGAGATTATATTATATCAAAATAAAATAAATGGTGAGACTAAATTGTATATAAGTTCTCATATAAATTTTAAATTTTCAAAAATAAATCTTTTTAAGAAAAACCTCTTTTCACTTCATGAGGTAATTGTATTATATTTGGGAAATTATTCAGGAAATGTGGATAGACGGACATCGATGGTTACCCCCTGACCTATGTTTCATTCTATTGTAGCTCAACAGGTTCTGTTAGTGATTTAAAAATACGTTTTATATGGAAAACTAGCTTTTTTAAATACTTTTTATAAATCATTATTTAAGAGTTATCTAGAAATAATTTAATATGTTATGAATTTTTAGGAAAAAATTTCATTATAGTAAATACAGCTTAGCCTTTTTAATTTTTATTAAAACCAACTCAATAATACTCAAGTTCCATGCAATGGAATAGTTTATGTAAATATAATTGAATTGTGCAGAGCAATGACACACTAAGCCAAATATCCCAGCTTCAATTACTGTGTTCAAGTCTACCTCCATTACTGTTTCTAGCCTCTGGCCAGGGTCCATGTATTTTCACTACCGGCTTGCTGACTCTCATAGCTTCATATGCCTTGACATATAACTTAAGACTAGGACTTAGGACAGGTACAACATCCAGTCCCCGGCTGTTAATTTATCAATGTGAAAGGGTAAATCCACATTTCGCCAATGATAAATTTTTTGACCATTCGGGAATCAAACCCGGGACCCTTAGCTCGGTAGACAGACACACTACTGAATGAGCTAAGGTGTCGGACTCTGTGTTCAAGTGTATTCTTTAAATTAAATTGAAAATATATAAACAACATAATCAATTCATAGTTAATAAGCTCAATATGTCTGTCAAAGAAGGTCATATTAATGTTGTCGGATAATATTGTTTTGTACTATCACAAATTATTTTATCTTTAAATGTGAAAAAATGAACAACATGTTGAAATATAACCTATACATCCATTTCCAAATTTAAGAAAATTGTACTCTGAATTTAAAAACCTCATTAAATCCACTTAGTTTTACATCTCATATCCAACTTTTATAAACTTTAATGAATGAAAATTTCTGGCTGGCTTCTTTTAGTTATGAATGTGTTTGATGAGAGAAGCCATGCTATTAATAAAATATCACACAATTATGGAAAGTATTTATAACTTGAGTTTCGCTTACAGGTTTCAACAAGATAGCGGTCACATTATTAAAAGAAAAATAAACAATTTTCAAGAACTTGTGGGTGACTTTGACATAGTAGTGAACTGCACTGGGTTAGGAGCTAAATATTTATGCTCAGATTACAAATTAGTGCCTATCCGTGGACAAGTTTTAAAGGTAATTTAATAATTTCGTTTGGAGTAAATTTAAATACTAATAAAAAAAAAGTTTCTCAAGTGTAACTGCGATCCAATGAAAATGTTTTATCATAACTTGTTTTCAATTTACACAAAATAATGCTAAAATGAAATAGAATACCCAACCTCCAAACCCAAATTGCTCAGGTTCCTCTGACCCATTCATCAGAGTAAGGGAGTGAACTCTGAGTGAAAGACTTGCAGTTCCTCCAACAAAGGAATTCAGCTCTAGAGTGAAAGACTGGTAGTTCCTCCAACAAAGGAATTCAGCTCTAGGGTGAAAGACTGGTAGTTCCTCCAACAAAGGAATTCAGCTCTAGAGTGAAAGACTTGCAGTTCCTCCAACAAAGAAATTCAGCTCTAGAGTGAAAGACTTGCAGTTCCTCCAACAAAGGAATTCAGCTCTAGAGGGAAATACTTGCAGTTCCTCCAACAAAGGAATTCAGCTCTAGAGTGAAAGACTTGCAGTTTCCTCCAACAAAGGAATTCAGCTCTAGAGTGAAAGACTTGTAGTTCCTCCAACAAAGGAATTCAGCTCTAGAGTGAAAGACTGGTAGTTCCTCCAGCAGAGGAGTTGAAATCTAGTATAAAATCCAATCAAAACTAAGAAACAATAGGCTCATATACCAGGTATTTAGTCCTAATAAAGCCGGCGGGATGTAGTTGGCCCCTTTCCTCTCTTACACGGGAATGGTAGTATATAGTGACGTGTGCTCGACATACTGTGCACGACAATAGTCCTCTGTTTGTCACATCCTGGAGATGCTTGGCAGAGTTAGCTAAGCACCAGTATGTTTAACTCAAACTTAGCTATCAGGACTCAGGTTTGAACGTTTAGGTGGGTAATTATTAGAGTTTCATTATCTTTATTTAGAGTGCTATTACACTTTAAAGTTCTTTGATACAAGAAATATAATGCAACTTTGACGATTTATCATTATCTAGTATTTCAAAGAAAATTGTAACATCTGAAAGTTTAACCTATTAATACAAAGGAGTTGAAAATGTAATGGCACTATATAAATAGATAAACTTCACATATAAGACTAAAGCATAAGCATGCTTTCCTTCTAATTACTAGAACAGCTCTGGTCAGCAATTTTTTTTTAAACCTTTATGGCCCACTCATGGATATTCCTGACATGATTGGCCTTCATTTTTGCTATCACATATATGGTAAAAACTTTGTAGAAAATGTATCAAGTGTGGTGTCAACTCTTTTATCATATAATTAATAATCTGGTGTGATAGTGACATATTTGTGAAGTATGTTTGTGTGTTGTTGAAACAGGTTAGAGCTCCTTGGCTGAAAACGTTCTTGTATGCAGACTTTGACACATACATAGTTCCTGGGTCACTAGCAACAACCATAGGGGGGTGTAGACAGTACGAGAGCTACGACCTTGACGTGAGTCCACACGACACTGCTGCCATCAAGGAACGAGCATTCAGATTAATACCAGGGTTGAAGAGGGCACCTGTCATCGCCGAGTGGGTAGGACTGAGGCCCCACAGGAGCATTGTCAGAGTGGAGACGGAGATAATCAACACAACAAGTGGAAAACTAAAGGTACAGTAGCATTTTTACTTATGGATAGTGTCACTATTCAAACCACTGTATTAGCAACTTTATTTTTAATACTGTATATTTAAAAAATATATATAATCCCAGGTGTGCATGCAAATACTTGGTAATGGTATTTATGGATGTGGAGAAGGCACATGATAGTGTGGGTAGAAATAAAGTTTGGAAAGTGACGGAGGAGGCTGAAGTGAAAAGAGGAGTTGTGATGAGAGTGAAAAGCACGTGTGAGAATAACAGGAGTGTTGTTAAGATGGAGAGTGGAAGGATAGAGTGGTTACAAATAAAAAATGGAGTGCCCTTTTACCATTACTATTTGTAATGGCAATGGAAATGTTCATTAAAACGTGTCAGGAAAACTCGGGGAGGAGAGAATAAAAGGCACGATGTTTGCTGATTACTTGATGGTTTGGGAGGAGAAGGAAGAGGAAGTACAGGAACAACTGCAAGATTGGAATGAGGAAGTGAAAGAATGTGGAATGAAATTTATTATGATTAAGTGTGAAGTGATGGTAATGACAAGACAGAGGGTAAGGGCTAGTAGAGTTATAAAGCTGGATGGGATAGAGCGCTTAAAAAAGTACAGAATGTAAAATATCTTGGAAGCATGATTGAAGAGAAAGATGGAAGTAGAGGACAGAAGAGAGAGTTGTTCTATAGGTGTGCAAGCGACCTGCTGTGGAGAAGAGAAGTGTCCTTGAAGTGTAAGGAAGTGCTGTACAGGTCATACTTTGTACCCATTGTAACACAGACACTGGATGTCAGAGAAACTAGATTAAGAATGAAGTTATTCGGGAAATGAGTGGAGTACAGAGGGTTCATGAGATAGTGGAGGAAAAAGAATGAGATGGTATGAGCTTAAACTTGGTATTTAGGGTTTTTATAAGGTTCGCCCAAGCAATTTTTGGAATTAGATAATGAGCCCTAAATTTAAGGGTAGTTTACTGATGGTAAAAAAGAAAAAAAAAACTCGATTTTCTCATAATCTGCTTTAAAAATTTTGATTACATTTTTTATCTGGGCATTATTTAATATTACAAACAAAATGGAAACTTTAATTTCGCTGTGAAAATTGCTTTGAGGGTACTTTTACAGAAGCTTGAATTACCAATTTTGATCATTACTCTGCAACTATTTGAGATACAAAATAGCTTATTGTTGTTAAGTTGAAGTTCAATTAAAATATTTTATTCAAAATGTATTTTTATAGAGCCAGTAATTTCTCAGCTATAAGCCAAATATAATAATATATACTCTTTTTTTTGTGACATTTTTGAAATTGTTATGGTCTTTCTATATCTCCAAAATAAAGCGATCAAAATAGTTTACAGCTTTCTAGAATTTTTTTTACGGTTTGATACAATTTTGTGCGCTGACACCTGACCCATTTGAAATTTTCCATTATTTCTCCAAGGACTACATTTTCTTAAAATTCACCTTACTTAACCCATTCTTAGATAAGCTAGTTGAAATTGTAGTGACAGGCACAATATTACTAAGATTTAATTATAATAGCAGTGAGCTTTTAGTCGGCAATCAATATATCAACGAATAATGGATGGTCATAAAGTGCTTACACTTTCAGCATGACAAAATGCCTACTAGACCAGTTGCCTGGGGGTATTATTTTTAAACTAATGTTGTTCTATACCTTACTGGCGATTCCAGGTAAAATGGAATGTTGAAGGTCATGACGTTGTGCAAGACAGGGCTGAAGAACACTTTTGGAGTTGAAGAGTGGGGGAAGCCAGGATATTCACATGGTGTCAGGGAAAGTAGTTTCTTTCCTCGCCTCTACCACTGCGAGATCAGGGCCAACCCTTCCATATCACCTTAAGTTACTGCTGGAATATCTATCTATTAAAATAATGAATAATTGACTAATGGCTTGGAAATGTATAATTAGTCTAATGTCTTAGAAATAGATGAACACATTGTGGAAACAATGTAATTTAAGTAATATGTAGGAAGGATAGTTAGGTTAGCCCTTGATAGGAACAAATAAAACGAAAGTGGCAAACAGCTGGTATAAGAAGGAAAGAGAAAGCCATGAGATCACTGGATACAGTTGGGATGTGGAGCATAAGTCAGTGATAGACTACTTTCTCATGAAGGAAGAAATAAAATGACAGACTGTAAACATCAAGCTAATACCAAGTGTTTCCTTAGATAGTGACCAAAGGTTATTGGTGATAGACATAGGGGGATGAGAATGTACGAGAAAGGTAGTAAGAAAAGAATAAGGGTGTGGATGTTAAAAATGAAGATGATAGAGAGCCGTGCCTAAGAAAGGCAAGAAGCTTAGTACCCAAGGATGGGATGTGAAGTATAGAGGTTGAATGGGAAAGGTTTAAGAACAGTTTGGTGGGAGCTACAGGGAAAGTATGTATGAGGACAAATAATACGAGGAAGTGAAAGGAGACACCCTGGTGGAACGACAGAATGAAGAAACAGAGGAAGAATATAGGGCGAATAAGAAAAGAGCGAACCAAGCTCTACGGGAAGCCAGGAAGGATTGGATGAAAAATGGACGGAAATTCTGGAATGGTACGTGGAAGTAAGAAGGTGTTATATAGCCAAGTAAGGAACAGGAGGAGAAAGATAAGACAAGAAATTAAAATTATAGCTGAAGAAAGAAGAACATTGAAGACAGGAGAGGAAGAAAAGTAACTATGGATGAGATATTTTAAGAAAATGTTCAACTCAGAAGAGGAAAGGATGAGAGTGAAAGAGAGGAGCAGGAAGAAATAGAAGAAGAGGAGGAGGAAAGAGGTCCAACATGGAAAAAGGTGGAGGATGCATTAAAGAGGATGAAACTAGGAAAAGCACCGGGTGTGGACGAACTGACTGTGGAAATGCTAAGGGCAACAGGGGAAGTAGGTATACAATGGTTACATGGGGTGCTGAGAGTGGTTTGGAAAGAAAACAAAGTACCAGAAGACTGGAAAAAATTAGTTATAACTATTTTTAAGAAAGGAGACGGGAAGAGGTGTACACATTATAGGGGATAGTGAAATTTAGCATGGCAAAGTGTGAAGTGATGGTAACGACAAGGAAGAGAGTAAGGCCTAATAAGGCTATAAGATTGGATGGAGTAGAGCTGAGAAAAGTGTTGAGTGTAAAATATCTTGGAAGTGTGATTGAGGTGAAAGGTGGAAGTAGAGAAGATTTAATAAGAAGAGGACATCAGTGAGAGTTGCTCTACAGGTGTGTAAGAGACCTGCTATGGAGAAGAAAAGTGCACTTGAAATGTAAGGAAGTGCTGCAAAGGGCCTACTTTGTGCCTGTTGTCCCATATGCAGCACACACATGGACAATGAATGTAAGAGAGACTAGGAAAGTGGAGGCCATGGGAATGAAGTTTGTGAGGAGCATGTTAGCTGTAGCGATGAGAAACACGATTAGGAATGAAATTATCTGGGGAAAAGTTGGGGTACATGATATAGTAGAGGAAACAAGAATGAGATGGTATGGGCATGTAAAAAGAATGGAAAAAAGAAGGGATGCAGAAGAAAATGTTGGAAATGTACGGGTGAAAAAGACCAAAGGGGAGGAGGCCAAGAAAGAGATGGGAGGAGCAGAAAACAGAAAGTGTTCAAGTGAGAGGAACATGGAGGCACTTTACTAAACTGACCTGGCCACAGGCTGGAACAAGTTATTGATGGGTAGGAGGAGGAACAAATAAACTTATCTCCTTATTTCTTTATATTATATCACTTTCACAGTTACACAGTGTTTTATATTTTAGGAAATATTCCAAGTAAAAAAAAAGGAATATTTTTGATAATTAAAAATAACATGTAGCTGTGAAAGGTATAATGGAGGTTGATTCGTTTCTATCACTCACATTACATTATTGTATAGTGTTTCTACAATGTGTTTATTTGTTTCTACCAATGCAGCTTCTTTTTTGGTATTAGTTGTCTCTTGTTATGAAGAGTTGTAGGTATTATAAATTATTAACTTCAACACATGAGATGAATCTATCAGGTAAGAATGGGGAGAGTAGTTTAGAAGAAATACACCCGCATTAGTGTGGAAACCAAAATGATACATCTCCTCCAGTGCACCCAGCAGACGTTCAAAGCTTGACCTCCCTTCCATCAGCAATACAAACTCTTGTGAACTTACACCTTAGATTGTGTGACTGCCGGTGTGCATTACAAGGTTTATTACGTCTTCTGGTTGCAGGTTGTTCATAACTATGGTCATGGAGGGTATGGAGTGATGACTGCCCCTGGAACAGCGCAACATGCTGTACAGCTTGTAAAGGAACTCCATCTTGCTGGGCTGGGGAACAGCAAACTCTGATACACACACCTAAACGGCTCCCGTACGAACAAATACAAGAAATATCAATCAAAATAAAATGATCAGAATTAAAATTTAAATGTTATTGTCATTTACATACCGCTTAGACTCCCAAAAAGTTGCAAACCAAGAGTTATATCAACGTTCATTATAAAACTAAGCACACTGTGAGCCAAATGATCTCACCACTATTGCAATAGACTGCAGAAAACAAGATTAGTGGGATTGAATCCTGGTCAGATAAATGAGATATTTCTTTTCCTCATTGGTTTTCCCTTCTCCTTATATACAAATATGGGCACATAATCTATGGCACTAGGAAATTCAAAGTTCATTGCTGCACTTACAAAAGTAAGCCACCTATCCCTATCTTGATTAGTTATATCCAGTCCATCACATTACGCCTTATTTATATCTTGAGCTAGTTATATCCAGTCCACCTCATCACACACTATCCCTATCCTGAGCTAGTTATATCCAGTCCACCACATCACACTCTATCCCTATCCTGAGCTAGTTCTGTCCAGTCCACCTCATTACCCCCTATCTCATTCAGGTCCATTCTGATGCTATCCTCCCATCTGCGCCTAGGCCTTGACGATGGTCTCTTCCCACTGGGCCTACCAGTCTGAACACGGTTCTGGATTCTCCGTCACGCTGCATGTCCTGCCCACAATAATCCACGAGATTTGATTATCAAAACAATGTCTTGTGATGAATACAGGGTATGTAACTCATCATTATGTGACCCCCACTTCCAATGTCTACACCACTTTTTGGACCAAATATCTTCCCAAGCACCTTGTTTATGAACATCTTAAATTTGTTTTCATCACGTAAGGTAAGCGACCATGTTTCATACCCATAGAGAACTGGTAAAATTATTGTTTTGTATCTTCTGAGTCTTACATTCCTTGACAGCAGATGAGATGTTAATAACTTATTGACCAAGAAATAACAGGCATTTCTTCAACTGTATTCTTTTCCTAATTTCCACTTTAAAATCGTTATTTAAATTCCTTAACCATGTCAAATGATAAATGAATCAAATAGCCGAAGCTATCATTTATGCATTTTAGTGAGGATAACACCATTAAGTTATCATATCCTGAAAATTGAAAAATGACACCTGGACACGGGAATCGAACCCGGGACCTTCGGCTTAGTACGCCAATGCTCTTACCACTGAGCTATCCAGGATTCGTCCGTCATAGACTCTGCCTTAAACTGTGATTGAAGAGTGAAGAATGACCATGGGCACGGGATGAATCGTGGATAGCTCAGTGGTAAGAACATTGGCGTACTAAGCCAAAGGTCCCGGGTTCGATTCCCGTGTCCAGGTGTCATTTTTCAATTTTCAGAATATGATAACTAAATGATAAATGGTTCGCTGTAGTATTTAAATTATTTTTCCCTAATCTGTGTTCACTGTGTAATAAACCTATTTAATTACTAGTCTCTAATAAAGGTCTGCATTTCTTATAAGAACTTACTTACTATTGCCTTATAAAGATAAATTATCTGCATATCCTAATAGCTGTATTATACCTTCTAATTTCTAATGTCAACCCTTCCCTACTCTCTTGCATTACTCTAATAGCATACTTTAAGGCTAGATTAAAGAGTAACAGAGAAAGTGCATATCTTTGTTTCAACCCATTATGTATTTAGAAAATATCTGATAAGTGACATCCAACCCGAGAGTGTAGTAAGACACGGTGCTAAAATAGAAAGAAAGTGTTTGAGTAGAGGATAGGACAGAGGACTGTTACCTGTTGTACAAGACGAGAATGCAGCTCAGTGTGGATGAACAAGAGACCGCTTCTCGTTTTAGTATGAGATCGGATCACTCATCTCTCTTAGTTGTGAAAGAATATACTGCCTCTCTCTACTCGTAGAAAAGATGAGGGACTATAAGCTATAAATAGCGATTCAATGATTTCAAATTATTACAGTTCACAAACTATGAGGACTCAAAATTGATATTTCATGCATTTTACTTACCATTGTTAAATTGTTATATGTCTGTAAAAGCCATATTTTATTTGTCCCTTTTATATGTTTCTATCCACCTTTCCTATACCTTCTTCCAAATATAATATATTGTTAAAGTAAAGTAATTAATACATGTATAACTAGACATTCATATAAGGTGTAAATAATGAAATATTTATAGTATTGATATTAACAAAAGAAATGTCGCCATATGGCTATTTTAAATTAAACAAGAGGATAGAATGGCAAGGCCTATACACTTGCCAGAAAACTGTAGGCCTCAATGTTTACAGTTAAAACACATAATTATTATATTTCTGGGGTACATCAGTCCTCTTTGTCCTTAGGCCTTGCTCTTCTATCCTCTTCATTGTTGAATTTATTATTATTATTGATATTAAGAATTAATATTGATAAATTAATATAGTTTTTTAAAAATTGTTTATGTATTGTATATTAACAGTTAAATTGTGAATTAAAAACCCAATGGATGTTATGTTTGAATTCTTGTTGAATAAAGTTATTATTTTAAAAACCAACTCATGTAAAATATGTCACTAGACACGTACCTGTGGGTGGTTTAACTTGTATCTGCCGCATGCACAGTACTGGGTTCAAATCCAGCAAGTGCTAACAATACAGAGTGAATAGTACAATACTTGTATTAACTTTAGTTTATAGCGTTTAAACTTTTCTTTGAGTTAAACTAAGTTGTATGTAGATATGGGCCGAATACATCTTTATACAAATCAGAATATTGAATTCCAATCTTCAGTTTTATTCTTATATTGCTAGAGAATATAAAAAGTAGCTAAATATTCACATCTTTTTGTTATAATGCATATTTTAAAATTCATACGTTATGTTGAGAAGTAAATAATGTAGACTCAGGTCTCATTGCTAAGTTTGCTCTATAATTCTGTTGTGAAAAAAACACCAATAAGCAGTGTAGTAACTCTAAAACACATTCCGATTCAAGTTAAAAAATAATATTTTATTGATTTGCTTTTTTAATAGTCGATAGAATATTTTTGCAAATCATCTAGTCTCAAATATCCTTGAAATTTGAGAATTAGAAAATCCCATCCCATGTCATATTTTAATAATGTGGAGGTGGTGTACTATATCACTGAGGGAATTATTGTTCATTTTAAAGATACTCATTAGACTTATTTGCTTTTTATTTTAAACTTTTCCCTGCTGGGCTCGAGATACCTCGAGTGCGCTAAGTCAGTCTTACAGCGCTAGAGTTATCTTGAGCCAAACTTGTCACCATCAGTGCTTCGCTCGAATATATTCACTTTGCTTCAAATCCATTCTTAACTCTTCTGCCATCCAATCACCGTTATCTAAACTACATTTTATACTTATTTTAACAGATAAGAGTACAACAAGTACATTTCATATCTGATGGATTATACAAGCAGGCTGTTGTTGTTTAGATGACAATTGTTTACAAGCGAGAATTGTCTCCTGAAGAGATTGTCAATATTTTTGAGGAAATTGAATCTGACGATAGCTTGGATGGTTTTGACAGTGACAATGATAACGTTGGTGATGTGTGGGGAAGTGATATTGATGCTCAGCTTTAACCTGAAAGGAATGATAAGAAAAAAAGAACCCATGTTTTACGATTTTCATGGTCATATGACACATGTGAACCAGTTGTTCATCCCTTTGATTTACAGAAAATAGGTATGTTAGCACCAAATTTGAATGCAGAATTGCCAGCTATTATTTTGAGCTATTTGTGAATCAAGATATTTTATCTAAAATATCGGATGAAAAAAACAAATTTTACAAGAAATGTGAGGCTAAACACCCTATCCCGTATAATAGGTCGAGAAAGTGGGTCGACACAAACTACAGGGAGTTTTTTTTGCCTCAACACTGCTGATTGCTAGAAACAAACATTTATCCATTCCGGAACATTGGTCAACTGATCACATTCTTCATGCTCCGATATTTCAAAAGATTTATAAATTGATGAAAGCTTAGTTTTATTCAAAGGACAGCTTGCTTTCAAACAAAATATAAAGACAAAGTGGGATCAAACTGTTTGTAATATGCAACTGTAGAACTGGCTATATTTTGGACTTTATTACTTACAAAGGGTCTGTGACCGAGTCACAACATGGAAGGAATATAATTACATGGACTTACCATCTGTCTCCATTTGGCTGTTCTACAAGGCTTCCCACACAAACACATCACTTCAACAACCAGGGCTACGTCCAACTGAAACGAGGAACATTTTCAGCAAGCTACGCCTCAAGGTTGCCCCGCCCCAGAAAAGAAAACAAGTGACAGTCGACATGCGCAGATCCGTGCGCGCCAGTGACAGTGCAGTGAAACCAACGGCCAGTCGGGTGGCGCGAGGTTTGAAATCTCGCCCAGAATATGTGAGGGCATTCTAGAACTGTGCTCCCCCTCCTTACCCTTTCTCCTGTCTTCCTTCCCGCGCTGTGAGATCACGTGACTCTGACTTAGGGTATATAATGGCAGGACTCTAAAGCCATGACGCACATTTCTCCGCATTCTCTAGGTGAGACACTTTGTGTCTATTTATATTTAAATTGCTTGTATCAAAATTCTGTTTGGGAACGATGTATTCTAAATTACGTTTCGGACGATATCATTCATGATTTAACTTTATTTATTATATATCTGAACTGCGGTTTTTGTAGAAGTCATGGCAGCACAGTTTAGGACTTAGGGATATTTCTTTTTAGGCTAACGTATCTCATCCGCTTCACGGATTGTTTTGAACCATTAATACCGCCATGTTTGATGTGTGGGACATAAATTATTTTTTACCTTTTAGTACTTTGGTAGAATCATGTGGGAAGGTCAAGTTATTGACATTATTGGGAGATCGAATATCCTTTGCTCTAACTTGGTTGGTCAAACCTGGGGCCGTGAGCCCAGGCCTTTAGTGTATTCATTTTGTTAATAGCTAGGTTATTCTGTTTTATTATGCTTCTGTATAATGGCTCTTGGTTCCATTTTTTGAGCCTTAGAATGGCAGTGATGGTTACCCCTTTTGGGAACTCTCTCTTTATCGTAAGTTATT
>CABFOV010002825.1:51965-62158 GCA_902141375.1 Timema poppense | reverse complement strand
TAGAAATGTAGCAGGTTAAGAAAGAAAGTTTGATAGTTGTTTTATCTCTATTGAACGTTACAGTTAGGAAATAACCTTAAAATGTAGAATCTTAGAAACGAACTTTTCACCTTGTTTAAATTATGTTGGTTTTGTAAGCTTTTGTTTAGGTCATGAACGAGGGGCCTACATTTATTAGTTAAATGTATAGTCAACGCAAAGAGGAAATTGCGTTCGACTTAGAAACTTTTATGTCAACTTAGCTAACCTTGTGTTTGGATCACGTTGATCCAACTCTAATGTAAATTTGTAGTACTTGGAATTAACGTAAATACAAGTTAAGTTTGTTCGATATGTCCTGTGAACATATGTAAAACTTGTTCTTAATTTACGCTTTGAAAGACCTTAAGTCTTGTTTTGGGTTATGAGTAACCAGCCATAACTTTATGTTTGAAGCACCTTAAGTCCAGCGTACCTTGTGAATTCCTGCGCAAATAAGTCAATGTTTTCTTTCAGAATAGTAGCTATAGGATGTTTTGAATTAAGGCCGTCTTTCCCGTGTTTGTTTAATACTTTTGACAATTAAAGAATATTTTGATCTAAACTTTGCTCTATTTCCAGTTGTTATTTTCCATGTATTGTTGCATCCTTCCTATCCTATAGTTTTAGGGGCCTTATCTATAGGATCGGCGGAGGGTGTAATAAGACATTGCGGGTTTATGTGAAGGTCAATTTAATTGTTTGTGGGTCCTCTTGGCGGCCATCTTTTACTTGGGGTCGTCCCCCATTATTTCATTGTTTATTGTTTACTATGTCCTTGTTTCGCCGGCGCCTATCTCTGGGCTTGTCCCACTCTTATCTCATCGAGTTGTGTTTTTGTATTTATTAGAATCAAATAAACTCTCTTGTTACCAACCTGACTTTTATTTGTGATATAAATAAAAGGGGGGGTTACAGGTCAACAATTGAAATCAACGATGAATATAATTTAGGTATATCAGGTGATTTGTGACAACAAAGGTGAAAGATTACCTTAATAAGGGGCACAATTTATTTGTTTTTATTTAGTACACGGGTCCTCAACTCTTTTCAATTCTTCATGAATGGGCAACAAAGGCATGTGGTATTGAGAGAAAAAATAGGAAAGGTATACCCGTCTTTAGTAGGAGAGTTAGAAATAAACAACACTGACAAAATAATGGCCTTGAAATGGCCCAACAGGAGGGATGTCCATGTTCTCACAACCATGCACAAAAATTATTTTCAGGCCACTGGAAAAAAAGACTAAGTCTGGAGCCCCTGTTTTGAAGCCCAAAGCAGTTCTGATTATAATGTACAGGGGGCTGTCGACAAATCAGATATGCTTCCGAGATCATTGGAATGCGTCTGCAAAACTGTCTAGTGTTATAAGAAATTATTTTTCCACATTTTGAAGATAGCTCTTCTAAATTCTTATTAACGATACTGTCTAACATCTGGAACGCATCCCTCATTAGCAGATTTTCACCTACAAATATTAAAACAGCTTTTAGAGAAATATCACACCCCAAGAAAAATCTCTCCTGGCAAACCAGCAGCTTCATCTACTGAGTCAATATTTCGATCGACAGGGTGACATTTTCCTAGCCTGGTGCCGCCCACAGAGAAAACAAAAAACCAACACATTATTGTCATGTGTGCAGCAACTCCGGAAAAAAAACCTAGAGAAAAAGGAAAGAGTCTAAGTACATGTGTCAGCTTTGTGTTGTAAATGGCTTTGTCGCGTAACACACACATAAGAAATATTTGGCCTTGTAGTGTGCAACTTGTATATATTGTACATATTTCCATTCATTTCCACTCATCCTCACTAATGTAAGAGTTAATAATAATTATATATTATTAGCTTTTAAGTGTTCTCTTTTACGACATGTTCATTCATTTTATCAGTGAACTTAGACCGCCAATGCTCCTCTGTATTTTTATCCAGTGCCCGAATTTTTTTTTCTTTCCTTCAAGCCATACAGTATTAGAATTCTCCTCCTTTCTTATCTCCTCTTTCCCTCAACCTTGTTTTATATAACGTCGTGCAGAAGACAGTTCCTCCTAAGGATGTATCCAATCCAGTTTGATTTGGATTGAAGAATCACATCCAAAATGATTCAATGCTCACCCACTCGTCTTAGGACTTAATTTGTCACCCTTTCTGCCCACCTGATTTTTTCATGTCTTCTCCGGCATCACATTTCAAAGATCTCCAAATATTTCGTTTCCATCTTTCCGAAGACTCCAAGTTTATGCTCCATACAGAACAATACCTAAGAAATTCATTCCTGATAGTCGTGGGATAAATATCTTATTTTACATTTTGAGATACATAGTTTGATGTGAGGAAAATAACATCACTCTTTCTGGGAAATGTGCGAGATAATGTTAGCACGAGAAGTTAATCATCGTCAACTGTTTCCAGCCTGTAGCCAGGACAGTTCAGTAAAATACCTTCCTCTTTCTCCTTAGCTTCACCATTATTACTCCTTTATTTGCCTCCATTACTCTCCTCTCACTTTCACACTTGCTGTTATCAACTGCTCCCATCTATTCCTTGATTTCCCTTTCTGTCTTTTCCTTCACCTTGTCCATACGAGTTTTTCCACATACATTTTTTAGATATCTCATTCCAACCACATTCACCTTGCTCTTGTTTTTCTCCTGACAAACCCACGCTTCACACCCATAAAACAATGTTGGCCTGAACACACTTTTAAATACCGCCATCGTTGCCTCTTTCGATACTACTCCATTCTTTGCAACAGTCCACAAACATCCAACTACTCTCCAAGATGTATCTGCCCGTCTGTCAATGTCACCATTCATCCTTCCATTTTTACAAAACATTCTGCCCAGATGCACAAAATCGTTCACTTGTCCTAACGGTTTTCCATTTATACTAAGCTGACCATCATTTCCTGATACATCCTTATAAAAATCTATCAGCTTAGTTTTGGAGACATTTATACGAAGGCCCGTTCTGCCTGCAGCCACATTCAAACAATTTAATTCATCCTGAAAGTCACTTTTATTCTCAATCATTAATACGCCTTCATCTGCATATAACAGCACTCTCACATTTCCCATTTGTACACCAATTGTATCCTCTCAAGCATCCCCTCCTACCCTGATCGATGAACACATTAAAACATCATGGAGACATAGCACAACCTTGTCTAACACCCTGTTCAATGTCAAACCATTCTCTCAAAGCTACATCTACACTAACACACTCTGTACTTCCATCATACACCGCCATAGTTGCATTTACTAACCATAATTCCACATCATAATCTCTCAGAACATTCCATAATGTACTTTTATTCACATGATCACACGCTTTCTCCAGATCAACAAATGCACAAAACACTTTCTTCCTCAGTTGTTGCAGTGCAAATATCTTGTTTATGCAACCTCTACCAGAGGTGAAACTACATTGTTCACCCCAAATTTTGTCCACAGTTTTTTCACACACCCTCTCAATTAAGATTCTCACAAAAACTTTGCCTGGATTACTCAACAAATTTATTATTAGCACAGCATCTTACTACCCGTTCGGGTTATATCAATAACAAATTAAATGCTCTATAATTCTAACTTCACTCTTACTGCCTTTGTACAAAGGACTAATGACAGAATTATTCCAGTCATTAGAAATAATTAATATTCCAGCTCACACGATGAACAACTCAAACAATCTGGCAAAATGTAATATGCCTCCACACTTAAGCATTTCACTTGTGATCACATCTACAGCTCAGCCTTGTTAATTCTGTCACTCATCATAACATTTCTCTTATTTTCTGCTACTTTCTCTAAGTTTTTGCCATACAATTGTTTAAAATACTCCATCACTCTCGTATACTGTTTTAATCCCAGATCATCTCACCCTGTTCATTCTGAATGCCGTAGATTTTTACTTGCATTCTTTGTTTAATTTTCTTTATCCACTTCCAGAACAGCTTATTTCCTTCAAAACCGTTTTGCATTCGTTCTCCTTTTAATCTCACTTTCTCCTGACTCTCCTTTACTACTTTCTTTACATTCATATTTTTCTCTAGGTATATGTCCCACAACCTCTTATGTTCTGCCTCACTCTTCACAGCAATCACTCGTTTGTTTGCGTCTTTATTTTCTCGCACAGCTTCTTTCACCTGTTCATTCCACCATGCATCTCTTTTTAAGTTTCCCACTACTCCAACTCAACACACAATATTCATGCACTCAACTATGGCCTTTTTTATTCTGTTCCAAACACTTTCTTTATCATTAACAGTTATTTTCACATTTTATTCATTCTCTTGTAAAGATAATTTTTTGCCCAGCAATCTTTCATATTCATTTATCCTGCAACTTTTCCAATTTCAGTCTTATGTAATACTCTTGCACCACTGTCTCCCAAAATTCCTACCTAATTTAATTACTGAGATCACTAGGAAGAGTTCCATTCCACATTCAGCTTCATGTACAGCCCTAGTATTCTTTACAAAACTAAAGTTTCTCATCATACACCACAAAATCTATCATATTTATCGTATCATCCCTTTTGTCATGTATACAAGCGAAGAGCTTTGTGCTCAAGCCATGTGTTCGACACAAACATTTTCTAAACATAATGTACTGATTTACTCTCAAATGCAAGTATTGTCTAGTAGTTCTAAGATAATCTAAAGAGTAGCTTATGGTTTTGATGATAAAAAATTGGAAAGGAATCCAGTAACAATTTATTGTCCTTAGTTGGCATATTTGTTATTTTGTTCACCCCTAACCAAACTTCCCTTTTTGCAAAAAAAAACCCTACATATTCAGACAATTAATTAAAAGGCATAAACATTATTTATACTATATATTTTTAGTTCAAAACAAACTGGGATAATTCACCTAGAATGAAAGATAGCGCACAAATTAAAAGACTAGATTACAAAAAGGCAGATTTGGAGACTTGCACAAAACACATGGTTACCCAAAGGAATCTTTTAAATCATTATTGGCTTATAAATATGAAAGAGTTGGAATTTTTTAGTTACAAAACAACATTTTACTTTTAATTTAAGAAAAATAAGAAATAGTTTACATTCACCATAACTTTACCAATCTGTATAATATGTTACATCATTTAAAAAAAGGATTTGTTAGTAAAAGACAATAGAAAACAAAAATTAACAATAATGGAAATAGCGTCCAACCATAATGCCTAAGGCCCTTAATAATTATAATTTATATCACGTGGTATATAGGATCACGATAGCTACATAAAGATTACAAAAGAGATATAAAATAAATAAACCACAAAGGCAAAATTATGGAAATAAAAGAAAATGAAAGCGACTACAAGCTTGAAAAAAAAAAGTGAAAGAAAGACTGGTGTTACCTCCACGGACAGGAAGTTGTGTGTCAGGCGAGGCCAATCAGAGACAAGAACGCAAGACAAAAAAGGACCAATAGCTTTATAGTTATTACCGCTAACATTTACAAAATACATTGAAACTAAATATAAACAAAAACCAAAAAGGACAAAACCCCCCATTACATTAAAAAAATATGTATATAGAGATTGAATTATAAAGAAAAGATTATTAAAAATTTAGTTCCATTATTTTCCGTCCAGATCGCCACGTACTGAGAAAGTAATACAGAAACAATTTTTTAGTACGAACTTTGCCAGACAGACTTCGCTACTTACCACTACCAGAAGATTCAAGGTCAGTCTATGAAAATCAGTACGATAGACTAGCTCATTAGCATTCTCAATTACCTTCTCATCACCATATCTTCACAACACTATCTCTGAATTCTCTCTTTGGGTACCCATTAATCCATTCACATCTTCTAACAAGATAATTCTTTCAGCCATTTCACATGCATCCAGGACTTCAATGAGCTTATTCCAAAACGCCACTCTCACATTCTCGTTTTCACCCTCCACCGGAGCATAACTAGCAACCAACATACGAGGGTCATCCAGAAAGTAAGGTTACAAGGGCGGCTGAAGGAAGTTTTTTGTTTCAAATTTGGCACACCTGTCATGTAGGAGAGATCGTAGCGGTCAGTTTGTTTGGTCCCGCGTGTTTATCGGCCATTTTTTTCAGTCACAGTAAATTCTTCCGATGGAGAGGTCGTCGCGCGCTTCCGCCACCTCCTGTCCGTGCAAGATCCACGCAGTCATCCGTTTTTTGACTTTGCAGAACAATACCGCCGCGAATATCCATCGGAAACTCGTGGAAGTTTATGGTAGTGATGTGATGAGTCAACAACATGTCATGAAGTGGGTTAGGTTGTTCAGAGAAGGCCGTACTGATACAACGAGGCAAGGAGTGGGAGACCATCAGTTTAAGATGACTCATTCAGCCGGAAAAGTCATGGCATCTGTATTTTGGTTCCGTAAGGGGGTCCTTTTGGTGAATTTTATGCCTAAAGGGACTACCATTAATGCAGAGGATTACTGCAATACCCTAAAAAAACTCAAAAGAGCCATTCAGAATCGTAGATGGGGAATGCTGACCCGAGGAGTCAGCCTCCTGCATGACAACGCCAGGCCCCACACTGCGCGAGTTTCACAGGAGCTGCTGATATAGTTTGGATGGGATATTGTCACCCCCCTCCCCCTCCTATTTACCCGACTTGGCGCCTTTGGACTATCACCTTTTCACTAAACTAAAGGAGTTTTTGGGTGAGAAATGTTTTTCCAACAATCAGGTCGTCGAGGAAGCTGTGAAGAAGTGGCTGAAAGAGTTGGCGGCGGAGCTCTATGACATTGGCATACAAAAGCTGGTGCCAGACTACAGAAATGTCTTGATCTCAATGGCAATTACATCACTCGTCATCAAAACATCTTTCCCTTTTCACTTGGTTCTACATACACACAGAATACAAATTTTTATTCCAATAATTTCTTCTAACATTTAATTCTATTTACCACACACTCCTTTCACATTTCCCTTTTCACTAATCAATATTTACGCCAACTTATCAACAGTTTTAACCTCCTATGTGCATCATAGCTTTGGTCATCCGAGGATAATATTGTACAGTTTCGTTTAGTAATTAGTTTGTAGTATACCAGGTTACTATCCTTGATCATATCCACACCCATGACAGCATTCGCTGCTTACGGTAAGGATGCTGAACCTATCGGTGTTGGCACATTTTAGCCAGTGTACCACAAGTACAACCGTTTCCCAGTCTTACCCTGAGCGCGGTTGTATTATCCCTACTATAGAGACTGACTTGCCGGCCAGTATATTGTTGTCTGTGTCACTAACACCAGGAGGTAAGGCGGTGCACCAACACACCAGGATACTTTCTTTTGCATTTCCACTATCAAAGTATTATATTTATAAGAACGTACAGGAAAGGTGAAGAGAAATATATAAAAAGGACAAAACACAATATGCCTTTTACAATGAAAAGAACACAGTTCACACTTTACACTGCTGCCAATGGACAAAGAGGTAGGTAATGGTTGCCTCTTAAAGAAAATCGATCGTCACCGCCCAAGGTTTCATTCTATTGAAACTCATCAGGGAGCAGTGTGAAACGTGCAACGCAACTTTCTAAAAGAGTTAATAAAATGCGGATTTATGTTCTACTGTGAAACAGTTTGAATTAGTAGTAGTCCAGGTACTATATTTTATGGAAGAACAATACGTACACAGTCAACCCCAGTGGTCTTGGTGTAAAGTGCTTGCCTCAGAACCCGATGTTCATGGGTTCAAACCAAGCTGGGGTGGAAAGATTTTTCTTGAGCGATAAAAATCCATAGCACAACTTCCTTGGAAGGGAAAGAACTGCGGTCAACCTCGTGTTGATTGTGGCATGCAAGGTAGGTGCCAAGAAGGTATGTTATGATACCTTTCTGGCAAAATTGGCATTTATGGGTGAGTGCTCCTTGTAGGATTATTCAGATATAATTTATTTTTATTTTTCGATTCAACACAAAATGGTGGAATATTTTAACCGACCTAAAATGGCAGAGTTAGAGCGATTAAATCGCGTGGATTCTCCCACTCATAAGCTAATAACTAATTCATTAGTTAACATCCAATAGACATTCATTAAAGATTCATAAAATTACATGTGTAAATGTAAATTCATTTGGTTTCCATTAAACCTATCTAAGTTTCAGAAAATTGTTTTAATTGACTTTTCCAATCTCAATGATGAATATTATTTTTATTATTTTCTTGTCTTTAATATAATTTCCATTTTAGTAATAAAACATTATACTTACATTAGTCATTAGGTAAATGTAAGGAATGAGTTGTGTATGGAATAATGGCAACAATTATATGATAATTCGTTACCGAAAATTTTACACGAGAAGTCTCTCAAGTTTTTTTTTTCTTCAGATTTCGCAGGATCAACTCCAATTGCAACATTCATATCCCTCTTCTTTTGAACCTTCCACTTCTACAGCTTGCATTGGAGACTGCGTAGAGGTATCTGAAAGTATTCCACTAAAATCCAGCGAGTATGCTAATAATGATATTAGACTTTCCGTTGGAAAATCGACCATTAACGACGTGGACAAAGAAATGTTAATAAGAAGAGCTTGGGAACCCTTACCCTCCCACAAGTGTCATGTTCAGGTAATTGGTTCAAAGAAATGAACCTTTCAAATAAATGGCTGCAGTGGTTTCCTTGGCTGGCATACTCTGAGAAATTAAACGAAGCGTTTTGTAAGTTTTGTGTGGTATTTGCTCAAAATGAAGTTGGTCAAGGTTCTCATGAGCCAGCAGAAAATCTAGTTAAAAAACCATTCAAAAAGTGGAAGGATGCAATAGAGATTTTTAAAAAACATTCAAGAACAAAATATCATCAAAGATCTCGAGAGGCAAAAGATGAATTTTTAATTTTTGATGGGCACAAACAAAATGTTGTGGAGCAGTTGCTAACGAAAGAAAAAGTTGAAGTAGAAAAAAAGAACCGGAAAGTCTTACAATCTATTATTGAAATAATTGTTTTCTGTGGGAAACAAGAGCTACCTCTTCGTGGTATTCGGGATTTCGGACGTTTGTCCCTAGAAGAACCGACCGCAAATGATGGAAATTTTAGAGCCTTGCTACGTTACCGGAACATTCATGGAGACAACGTTTTGACTGATCACATTCTATCTTCAGCAGGAAATTCTATGTATGTCAGCCCAATAGTTCAGAATGAACTAGTACATCTCATAGGGGAACATATCCAAACAGTAATTTTGGACAGGATAAAGAAATCGATATTTTTCCCCATATTAGCAGATGAAACAACTGATAATAGCCGAGTTGAGCAATTTTCATTTTGTGTTCGATACTTTGATGTTGGAATCATGGATATCGGGGAAGATTTCATCACACTCGTCCCAGTCTATGATATTGCTGATACAATAAAATTACAAATGTTACCTTTTGGACTTGATCTTCAGAATGTGCGAGGCCAAGGCTACGATGGAGCCTCAGTAATGCGGGGAGCATTTACTGGTGTGCAAGCAATCATAAAACGTGATTTCCCTAAAGCAATTGTTACACCCTCTCTACTACTCGTTATTACCCCGACCATTATAAGGTAATAAAGGGAGAGGATATAAACTAACATACATGAAAATGGAAATTGTAAAAATATGTAAATTCAACAAAGAGTAGTTTTATTCAATTAATGACAAGTGCAGATGACAATAAATGGTCTCATTATATCATAATGAGTTCTGTTGGAAATCATACTCGAAGTAAACAACTTTACAAATTTAAGTTGTGCAAGTATTTAAACAAAAGGAAACATGATATCCATCACAAAATTGATAGACCAGTCTATATGAGACAATACTACAGGGTAATTATTTATATGTGATACAAAAATTATAAGGGCCTAATGGGCACCTTGATATGGTTCCAAAGGTTTCGTAATGCGCAGAAAACGATATCTAATATATAAAGAAAATTAAATGTTGACGACTACATTACAGAGTTTACATAAACGTGAGAGCTTGACTACCAGACACAAGCTATCACCCACGGGACTACTCGATCTGACATAATATGGGACACACAGTTCCCAAACTAAACAAACAAAACTGAGCTGTTCAAAAGGAACTTACGTTACAAAGTTATCCTAATTCAAGTTTCAAAAAGTTACATCACGTTACGTTAATTCTAACCATATATTCAAATACGAAAAGTTACTTTAAAAAAAACGGGAATACTCTACAA
>CABFOV010002825.1:35153-50601 GCA_902141375.1 Timema poppense | reverse complement strand
TTACAAGGATGATATGCAGCACACCAGCAGAGATATATTGGAAGCGGAATGGAGCCTTTGGGCATCACACTGGGAAGCTACAGACTCTCCAAAGCCAAAGAATGCTGTCGACACATTAACATTTTTAGATCGAGAAATGTTTCCCAATCTGACAATTCTATTAACAATATTGGCAATAATACCAGGGAGCACATCTTCCGTTGAAAGGTCATTCTCGACTTTGAAGAGTCTGAAGAATTACCTGCGCAACAGCACAGGTGAAGACCGGCTAACGTCTTTAGCTTTAATGACTGTACATAGACACATAAAAGTGAATATCTCAAAAAACTATCAATCACTACAATCACAGCAATAAAAGATGCTCTCTCACTTAAGGGTTTGTGACTTTGTAGCTTGTGCTAATAGTTTTTATTCACTTTATTTGGTTTATTTTTATATTTTTGACACTATGGTTTCCCAAGATTTTTTATGCCACTGTTGCTAATATCGTCAATATTTAAACATTATTTCTTTCATTTGTATTAGTTTTATTTAAATTATTACTATGCTAAATATTATTTAACTATATAACATAATAAAGTTAAAGAATAGCTGTAAAAATCGTACATTGTTACCATGTGTTAAGAATTATTAAACATAACTCTAAACTGTGTAAGCTTCCATGTTTAATATTATCCTTATGCTACCTAACGTAATGACCAAACTAAATGCCTATAAAGTATGAAGTATTCCTCTTACAAGCTACATCACTGGTTAGTGGTTAATAATTATTATGAATAATCTAAAGCTATGATTATTACTGAGAATTGAGAAATGCAGTTTCTTTACATATTTTCAAAAATAGCTCCCCCCAACTTGAATCCTGCATGTGCCACTGTTTCAAATGTAACACACCTTCACCTGTATTTAATAATGTTTTAATTGAATGATTAACTCACAGCACAATACATATACAATTCAAATTGAGCATATGAGTATCACTGCTCTAAGAATCAATGTACCGAGCCTCTATCACTAGGACCGTCATTTCAAACAACTCACTTTCGTGTAGGTATAACACATTTATTCACTTAGTGAAGAAAAGAAAATACAAACTTATTCATTCACTATAAAATGATTTGTATATAAAACAATTCAAAAATATTCAAATATAATATAAAAAGAATAGCCTCTATTCAGATGATTATCAATGTAATTGCAGCGACTAATGACAAGGATTCACACAAACTAACCTACGTTCTGGTAACTCTCGACTCGGTATTAAGAGTCAGGGAACATGGATTGTCACTCTCATACATACAAACTTTAATACTGTTAGGAAAATATATTATAAGTTGGGCAATATAATTTTAATTTCAAAGTATTGCAAAGAGCTTATCTTATGATATTAATACAACACTTCACAGTATTCAACACATGAACATAAAAAGCTGAACCGATTGTAAAAAAAAAGGTTCAAGAGAGTAATAAAAACCTGCATTAACAGAAATCAACAAATAAGTGAATATAAAATATAAATAAATTATGTGAAAATACAAAAAATATAACTCTTATTCCTGTATATTAAAACCACTCCATTGCACATTGATGTAAAAATAGTATTCTTAGTGAAAGATATACATATATAATAATGGAAATTGATAAAAATAAAGAAATATTAACTAATAATTGTAAAATAAAGGCCACCTAGAGTAAGGGGAAAATTCACAATGCACAAAGGTGACATCTTTTATCTTCTATAGTAGAAAAGGTCACACACACATTTTATCACAAATTGAATAATATTTTGGTATTGTTACCTTTATCAAACAAAAAGAGAAGAACAATTACTCTTTTCCCAAACAGTGGATTCTTGCCACAATTTTCCTCTTTTCCTAGGTGGGCTTTCATAATTAAATTATCTAGCCATTGGACCACCTCATTGCTGAAAGATTTAAATGGTATTCAAGAATAAACCTATGTTCAGGGAACTCTGAATATTTTAATTTACACGAGACAGCATTAAATTTAACTACCAGACACCATAGCTCAGTCAGTAGCGTGTCTGCCTACTGAGTTAAGGGTCCTGTGTTCAATTCTCGTCACGGCCGAAAAATGTATCATCGGGGAAATGTGAGTTTACACTTTTATAGTGATAAATTTACGGACAGGGACTATATGTTGTGCCTGTGCTAGTCTTAAGTTAGTTTATAGGGCATATGAAGCTATGACAGGTCTAGCCAGCCAGTAGTGGAGAATATGTGACTTGAATAAAAACACGGCCAAGGCCACTGTTATGGATATAAAGTAAAGTATTAAATGTAATTACATTCATTTAAATAAGTTATCAATATATTTATTTTATGTGCTATAAGTCTGAAAGATGTAGTGATAAAATATGTATTTAAAAAGAGTTTAAATGCCCAACAAAACATTTAATCTCTTTTTAATGTTATTTTAAAAACATTAAATATATTTTTCAATGAGGTATATGTTTTCATTACATGCATGCAAATTTTTATATATAGTTTAACAAATTCAAATTCAAAGTTATGCTTATATACCCCCAAATAGTCAATTAAATTTCACCATTTACAATTTTACTTACAATACTTGCTGAGAAAATATGATAATGTTAAGCAAATTATTTCCTGACAGTGAAAGTATAAAAATGAAGTTACCAAACAGTATAGTACATACACATTTTCCAACACAAATAGAGCAAGTTTGGTATAAAAAGGCACCACATCTGATATGTATCTTACTGCAACAATGCAAGTCTATTTCTTGCGGAAGAGGGCAGGAAGATGAGGTAAGTTAGTCTGTCTGTTGATGTTCGGCTTAGACTGGAAGTACTTGGTCACTTTCTGCTTCATATCCTCCATTCCTTGTCCAACGTTGGCGGTGGCTGTGGCGAGACTGACACTTCCTGACCTACACATTCACATGTTCAATATATATACACGCAATCTTTGTGTGTAAAGTATCCATGTAGCAAATAAATTTACAGTTCAATAATTGGACAGTACTAAATTATATTCCTTGCATGATAGTTAGTGAGTTGAGATGAATTAAATTATAATACTAATAATAAACAAACAAGAATAAATACAATTCCAATGAATTGTCAGTATTGGCAACGTTCTTAGTTACCAAGATTGTAATATCGGTGGCTATTAGTGACATCTTGCTTGTGACCAAGGCAGAGGAACATATAACAGTGATACAATTTCTAAACAAGTCTTAACATGGTCTCTTAGCTATTTATATGTTAGGTTGTGAATAAGGTTAATTACTTGTTTAGTTAAAACAATATTTGAATGTAAGATAGGAAAGAATACAGCTATTACTCGGTCAGTAAGGTGTTGATATCTCACCTTCTTTCAAGTAATCATAAACTCAGAATATACAGAACAATAATTTTACTGGTTATTCTCTATGGGTGTGAAAAGTGGTCCCTTACATTACACGATGAAAACAAATTTAGAATGTTTTAAAAGTTACTTGGTCCAAAAAGTGATGAGGCTATTAGGGAGTGGGGGAGGTTTATATGTTGATAAGTTACATAACCTGTATTAAACACAACATAATATTAGTATAATCAAGTCTCATAGATTACAATGTGCAAGACATGCAACTCTATTTAAAGAATCTAGAATCGTGTACAAAGTAGTGGTAAGCCTAATGGGAAGAGACCATTAGGAAGATCTAAACAGAATATAACTAACTAAGGTGGTGTTCTTTTGTAAGTGTGGCAATTAAGGGCCAGTTTCATAGTCAAGCTTAGTACGTCTCAAGTGCGGCGCTACACTAAGTACATGACGACACCTACCTAAGCCAAAATGGAATGGGCCAGTTTCCTATGTGAGAACGGCCCATTCCATTCTGGTCTAGGTAGGTGTTGTCTTGTACTTAGTGTAGCGCCGCACTTGAGGCGTACTAAGCTTGACTATGTAACTGGCCCTAACTTTAAATCTCCTAATGCCATAGAGTGAGTAAAAGATATTTTAGTGATATTATTAGAATAATAGTTTTATTATTTTATAGAAGCACTAGGCTACAACAGAAATTATCCAAAACAATACCAATATAAAATGTCCACAAAGTATTTTGACTAACGGCAATCGCAGGCCTTAAAAACCATGCACTGACCATACAAGTGGCTTCCATAATTTTTTGTCCTGAGCCTTCTACCTCCAATTCTCCTCCAGACCCATAACCTCTAGCCACATTGTCCCTCCATCTCTGGGTCGCCCCAGAGGTCTAAGAGTGGCAGGTATGCCGTCCATGACAGCTCTCACTCAGACTTCTTTTTGGTTGCATTCTGGCTACATGCCCTCTCTATCTAATCCTGTTTGATCTATTTTTTTTGTGTTATGACCGGTGCTCCATCAACTTATATATTTCCTGGTTCTTTGTCTTTCTATATCCTTCGTCCTCTCTTAATTTACCCCATATTTTTCTCACGACCTTCCTATTAAAGGCCCTCAGTCTCTCCCAAGTCCTCTTCGCCGTGCTCCATATCTCCGAGCTGTACAAGACTAGCGGACACACAACAATGTTGTATGCTACAGGTGAGCGAAGATTCAAAACTTTGTCTTGGCTTCAAAACAAATGTCGGCAAACATGTAAGAGGAATTACAAATTACCTCAAAAAGAGATAAGAGGTTTCCCTTAAGGATATATATTATATAATGTTTACTGACAATTTGGTCATGGTAGCCAATTAAGTTCAACAGGGCTGGGTCAAAGAGTCATTCTTCCAAATAAATAGATTGTTACTAACAGAGGTTGGATTTCCAACGACAACTAGAACTAATCTATTTTTATAGTGCTAATTTTGTTTAATGGAATATTAAAGGCACATATATAACATATAGATTCATGCGCCTACACCAATTTAATTTTTTTTAACTAAGAATGGCTGATTATTAAATATAATAAAACGATTTATTCCCTAATGGCTTGGAAATGTTTAAGAAGACAGCATAGAAAGACTTTATAATAATGTAGTTTAAATGTGACTTTTTACATGAAATAGGAATATTTGAGAAAATAAAAAACAATGTGTAACTGTGGAAGTTTGAAGATGTGGGAAGTGTAATGTTTCCATAAACAACCGTAAAACGTTTAAAACATACTTCTAGCTTTATATTTTAAGACACATATAATTGTGTCATAGCAAATAAAAAAGTTTGTGACCAAGCTATTTTTTCCAGAAGTGTTGCAAGACCTTACCTCTCTATTGGTTGCTGAGGCTCGACACGAGATTCTGCTCCTTTGATCATAGCCATTACTGTATCGTGGTGTGCTAACAAAAACTGGCTGCTGATCGGCTCTAAGTACCTATCAACAACAGAAACACAAATACTTGGAAGATTTGAGTGAATGGCAACATTGCTTGCTTGCCTCCTTAGTAAGGACACTTCATGCCAAGCTGCATGATGAGTAGGGCTTTGTGAGTACCCGAATTTAGAGCTCTGACTTGAGCTCGTCAATAAAGCTTGGGATCAAGAATGAAAGCTTTTTAGGCTTGTCATTTTCAAGCGCCCTCTTAATGTATGTATAAATAAACTTTTAAAACACAATGGTAAGTATAAGCTATTTAATTAAGGTGATTTCAGCAATTTAACTTACAAATCATTCAGTAACTTAACAAATTGTTAAAATTAGTATCAAATTTTACATTTATAACGTATCACTACTTTCGACTGGTAAACTAATTCAATATTTTTGTTCATTTTGAGTTTTTCCTCAGTTAAAGTGGCATTGCCATAGCAAGGCAATGAAAATAAAAATAGATAAATAGATCACTAAATACTTGAATAATCACAATTTTTACATGACCCCTTTCTAAAATTATTATTTCACTTGAATTAAAAATTAAATATTAAAATACATATTGATTATTTTCAAACCTAAGATATTTAAAACTCGTATCAATTCATTCAACAACAAAACGAGCATTAGTTACTATTTAGTTAAAAGTTATGTGAGTTAACCTGTATAAAATCAGTGTTGATCAACATTGCAATAAATATTTTACCAAACTTATCACATTTGAATACAAAAAACCTTTACTATTTCATTGTGTCTACAAGAAATATAAGTTTAACATTTTTTATTTTTTTTTTCATTTGAAAGTATGAAGATCAAATTTATAAGCATTAAAATGAGAATTAAAATACATTTCATAGTAGTATAATTTCCAGAGTAATGTTTATGGAACATAAGTTATCAAGGATAATTCTTACATTAAGGACTAATGAATGAAATATGAAATATTTCAAATATCTAACTGCTTCTGAGTCTGACATTTTCTAAAAGTGTGATTAAAGTTATGAAGGCTTATTTTGGGGAAATATTAGCTGCTAAAAATGTGAATTTTATGAACTCTTGTAATAGTAAAATTATCAGTATAATTTGAATATCTTTAAAAATATGAGTGTTATTCTTGGTTTTAAATCATGTTTTGAAAAGTGTTATTTCTAATTTAAAAAACACTATTTCTATAAACTTGTTTTTTTCAGATGTATTTTCCATTTATAAAAATGAGTGTCATTCTTATTTCAAGAGCATGAGTGGTTTTTGTACTAAGAGGTATCAAAAAATTTCCAGACTGGTGCTGCCATCTGGACAGCAGTTGTAGTAGCGCTATGCAACTTTAGATGGTAACACTAGCATGTCTTGGGAGTCGGTGTGCCAAGTTTCACACATATGGGTGGTCATGCTGATTTTTCATGTCTGTTTTTTTGGAGTCGTGTATATGGCCTGTGGCGATTTTCATGATGAATCCAAGAAAGGAGCAGTGTGTGTGCATCAAATTTTGTGTGGATCTCGAGAAAAGTGTGACAAAGACTCTAAAAATGGTTCTATGAAGAAATCATGGGCCGTACGCCAATGTTTCAATGGCATGCCCGGTTCAAGGCAGGTTGGACATCTGTCGAGGACGACGAATACACAGAGAGGCCCAGCAGCTGCACAACACCCGCCATGGCTAATGCCAAACTTCAACAGATCATTCGTCAGAATCGATGACGGACCATTCAAGACCTTGCTGAGGAGATGGGAATTAGTTTTGGAACATGCCAACAAATTCTGACTTCTGATTTGGGTATGCACTGTGTTGCCACCAAAGTTGCGTCCAGGATCCTGATAGCTGATCAGAAGCAGTAGTGAGTCGACGTTTGCAATGATCTTCGTCAGGTCATCTCTGACGATGCAACCTTCTTGTCCAGGGTTATCAACGGTGATGAGAGCTGGGTTTACGATCATGACCCCGAGACCAAGCAACAATATACCTAATGGAAAAGCCCAATGTTAAGAACATGCTTGTAATTATTTTTTTAAATTAAGGTAATTGTGCAGAAAGAATTCGTCCCAGCAGTTCAAACAGTCGATTCCATGTTCTACTGTGACTTTTGCAGCAACTGCATAAAAATATGCGAAGAAGTCGCCCCGAGCTTAAGCGACAACAGAACTGGTTGTTGTACCACGACAATGCCCCGCCTCATGCTTCCCTTTTTACCCAGCAGTTTTTGGCCAAAAACAAGATGGCCCTTATTTCCCAATATTGAGAAGATCCAGGCTGAATCACAGGCAGTACTGGACACTCTCACAGAAAACAACTTCCAGGAAGCGTTCCAAAAATGGGGGAAACGCTGGGACACGCTGGGACCGGTGTATACGTGAGGAAGGGGACTACTTCAAGGGTGATGTCAGCCACTAGGCTCTATGGTAAGTTATACAAGTTGTATAGCATCAGTCTAGAACATTTCTGATATCACCTTGTATTTTTTTTAAATGTCACATTTTAAATATGTGCTATTTACATTTTATTTTTTTGAATGGTGACATTTAAAAATGATGAATTAGTCAAACTCTGGAACTTTTTGAAATACTCGACTTGAATGAAAGAACCCAAGCTCACAGACCACTAGTGATGAGTCATTCACCTCTTTTACATTAGCCTTAATTTGTGAGCACTACTGTTGAACCCTGTTGTATTTGTTGCAAGAGAGTGTGTTTATTTTAAGAAATGATTTGTTTAACAGATCATACCGTGGGACATAAAAGGGATTCAAGTATGAGTTTGAAAGCACAGATCAGAATATATAAAACTGGAAAACACTCTATTTGATGGATGTGTAAAATCTTGTCTGTGAATGTCTGATGCTTGAGTAGCAGATATGTGTGCAAGAAGCCAAGCTACTCATGTTTCACATGTCAGATAGTTGTCACAATTGTTACATACCCACAATTCCAAAATTGAGCTACATTCGGATGATACAGCCAAATATCCCTGGGATAGAGTTTGTATGGACTATTTGGGGCCTACTTTCTGTTCTTTTTTTATTTGATTATTTGATCAAATCTGTGGTCAGGTGATCAAAGATTTTCATCCCAAATTAAATTGGTTATGACCCAAACTTTTCTTGATCTAGGATCAAGCTGATTGGCAATATGGTGATTTTAGAATTAATATGATGTATGTGAAACGGGATCTTCAAAGGTTAGGTTAGGTTAGGCTTGGTTGATTAATTGGTTTATTATAAACAAACAAAATATCACTTTTATCCAATTATTTTGATTATATATAATATGTGTATTAGTATATTAGGGTTTTTAAAGTTGTCAATTATGTTTCTATTGTTTCAATAAGTTTTTGTTGTTTTTGTTGTGTAAGTGCTAATAGAGTTTATGTGAGAGGGTAAATAAAGCTGTTAGTGGGAGTTTGATTAATGTCAATTCACCAAAAGATTTAGAATCTGAGATGGGTAACAGAAATAAATATCCCATTTACAAGATTTAAGTTTGCTAAGGAAAAAATTAAGATGTTCAAGGCGTGGTCTGTAGGCTTTTCTGTCTGATCAGCCAATTTTTCAAAATTATTTTTATATAGACGGATGACTTTTTTTTATGTCTAATATTAATTAGGCTAAAACAGTGTTTAGTAATTACTTTTTTACCTTTTTAAAAATAAAGCATAAATATTTTGGTCTCCAGCAAAATTATAACCAAGGTTTAAAAATTTTAAGCTGAACTTTAAAAGCATAATTAAGTTTAATCAATTTATACAAAATTTTGAGAATAGTTTGTTGTTAAAAATAACAAAAATACATAAAATACAAATAAAAAATATTAATATATTTTTAAGTTTGAAGAGAACATACAAAATAAAATGTAGTAGGACTCCAAACACAATATATAATTAATTAAATAGCTTCAACAAAGTAGCAAGGTTACCTAATAATAAATTGGAATGGTGGTTTAATATTTAGTTTTATGTCTGTTATGTTAAATTCCTTCAATTAAGCTCCCCTTGTGAATACCAATACTGATTGAAAATAATAATTCTGTTTAACTTTTTAAAGAGTCACAAATTAGTTTTTAGCAAAATTATGCCATGCAGATGATGTGAATCAAAATAAATAGCTTAAAGAACATTGTAAATAAAAGTTATTAAACATTTCTTATATTTGAATAGTTTAAAACAGGCTTAATACTAAAGTGTTACAGTATTTTATTGTGCGTTTATCCCCCACAATTGGGAACCAATTAGAACGTTATTGTAATTATTTACTAATGATGCCCTGCGATTGGGCGCCAATTAAAGTGATATGCGTTCATGATGGGTGCTAATTATAGTGTTATTGAAATTTAATTGCCCCGCGATGGGCACCAATTAAAACGATTAAATATTATTGCCCCGCGATTGAGAGTTAATTAAAACGCTACGCGTCCACAATGGGTGCCGATTAAAACGATTAAATATTATTTCCCCGCGATTGAGAGTCAATTAAAACGCTACGTGTCCACAATGGGTGCCGATTAAGGTAATAGAAATTATAACCGTGATATTGCTCCGTGATTGAACAGTATCTATAACAATGTTGGGTTTTATAATGACGACGCGAGCATGCCTTACTGCGCACTTGCTTGCAGTATATAATATGATTATTTCTGATATTCAATCTTATTAAGTAAACAAGACTTATGATGTTGCACATGATTTATTTGAATGATTACACCTTAGGGGATGTGTTATTTAATAATTAGAGTAACAGTTTTTTTTTGTTAAATTCACAGTTTGTTTTTCTCTCTAATATATTTAATATACTGTATGGATTTAATTACTGGCAGTGTGTGTATAATATCAGCATTGTTAATTAATGTCTTTCTGCTAATATAATACCAGCACTGTCATAACGAGCCACGTGATGAATCTAACTGAACAGATTTGTGCTACTGCTCTCTATATTACCGGCACTGTCATAACGAGCCGCGTGATGAATCTAACTGAATAGATTTGTGCTACTGCTCTTTATATATTATTGGCACTCATAATTATTGTTTTACTGCTAATATATTACCGGCACTGTTATAACGAGCCGCGTGATAAATCGAATTGTATAGATTTGTGCTACTGCTCTGTAGATTCATATGCACGAGCAGCTTATGTATGACCTACCCCTTGCTTCTTGGACCCCTTGTCACCAGTGTTAAAACTAACTATTGGAAAAACTCCTGGCAACAGGTGGTGTGAAGGCTGGCTTCCTATTGGGTAGAGAAAGCCAGCGAGTCACCAAATTTTACTAAATACTATGGAGTTGATCTTTTAAAGAAAAAAAAGTTTCATGGTGCAATATATAGAAATTACTTCTGAAAAGCGTGGGACTCCCCATGGATGAAGCATTAAAAGAATATTTTATATGCAGTTCATTAAAGAAAAATACCCTTCATCCATGACTTTTTTTTAATCTACGAGAGGGGTCCAAAACAGTATTATTACGATACAACTAAACTGCACATGGCTGTATATTGCCACTAGTAAACACAGCCAGCAATAAATACTAAACATATCTGTTTATATGATGTACAGTATGGTGTACTAAGTCTATAATACTGATACAAAATAAACAATTAACATGGTGGTTGACTAGATAAAATATCATCAACATTTCTTGATAACAGATATTTTTATTTGGTCTTAATGAAAGAATAAACAAAGTAATGTGAATGTATAAAATAACTATTAAACATAATAATAATAATTATATATTAATATACAAAATGTGTGGTGAGATTTAATAAACCAATATCTCTATTTAAGAATTCGAAAATGCACGAATAATTTTAAATTTTAGAACTTAATATTCAAAGTTAAAATTTGATATTAAAAAATATTTCATTAAGATCCAATTTAATGTAATAATATTTTAGACACACACACATTCTGAAGTTGTGTCACTCTATGAAGGGGTTAAAGGATTCCAGCCTAGAGCAATAAACTAATGGGTAGTAATATTCAAGTTATATTTCAGTAAGATCGTATTGAGCATTTAAAAGATTGACTTACAACAGAAAAGTTTAGAATAGTTGCAAGACACATTCTTTTTTTAATTTCTTCTTCCTATAATGTAATCGAATCCTAGCAGATGTGCATAACTATGACACAATTTTGACTAAATATGCAGGGTAGAGGTGTGAAGAGACGATACAAAAATAACACATTGACTGAGAACTTAGATGTGTATTCTCAACTGATACAACTGTGCTCCAAGAGATTTGTGAAGCGTATTAAATGGAAGAAAAATTATATTTTAATCATTGTAAATGAAAATTTTGTATTATTTTAGTGAATATGTGAAAATTCTAGAAATTTGATCATATTCCCTGACTTTTCCTTGTTTTCCAGGTCGCTGGACACACACCTTACAAATGTTATGTTAAATGTTTAGCCCCTGCCGTGGTAATCTTGCATTTCAAATGAACTCAGTTTATTGGTATTGTAACAATGAATAAAGTAGTACGGTCTGTGGTAGTTTTGTTCATGATGCTGCACTCTATATTTTAATTTCACTGTATAAGAACGCAGTGAAACTTAGTTCATTTAGTCCATGTTTTGATATGTTTGTTGCATAATTTATTAATTTGTAATATAGTTATTATTATTAATATTATTAGCACTGGGTCTTACTAACCATTCGGGTTTATACGCACTTACGCTAATGTGTAATGGTAGGGTGATTGTGAGATGAAATGGAGGACTTACAGTTTAACGTGGGATACGAACCACGGTGGAGGCCTGGCATTCCCCACATTCACAAGTTGTGATTAATACACATCTTTGTCTGAGGAGAAGGAAGGGTTTGGTGATCAGATAAATTTGTGCCGGGACCGAAGATTGAACCCAGGACTCCAAAAACACAAATCCGACACCTTACCCCTAGACCGCCAGGTCACCTGTGATATATTTGAATACAGAAAGTTGGCAGCTGTTGACATTAACAATGTGTTACGTAGAAAGCACCAACCTGAGACCTGGCAGTAGGACGGTGCTGATAGTTTGTTTAGAGAGAGAACAATAAACCGCAGAGGAGAAGGCTTCAATGAGAGCCACTGCCAGGTCCAGGCGTCGAGTTTGGTTGGATGATTGGAGTGTGTATGCCGACATTGCGGCCAGCTGCGGCAGTATCACTGAAACAAACAACAGTGCACATGTCACATTCCACAAGTAAGATGAACCTTTATTTTGAATAAATGATTGTGTCTTACTACCTGATGATGCTATATGCTTATATAATTCTTCTAGTGGGCTGGGCATGAGGAAGCAAGAATTTTACAAGTAATCTATTTACTTGTGCATGGAAGGAGAGTGGAAAACCATTTAGGAAAAAAATCTTTACTAGACTCCACCTGGATTTGAACCTCAATATCTCCATTTTTCTAACACAAGAGTGATGCCTTAGGGTTTAGACCATCCGACCCCTGAAGTGGGTTAGTGAACCAAAATGGGTACTTTCAAAAATAATTACTCAGACTAGTAGGCTGATGCTCATCTAGTCTGGTTTGCCGGTGATATGGAGGTAAGCATTTGAATCCAAGACGGGTTTACTGAGAATGATTCTCCATTTTACCTCCAGACAAATGTAGGTACATTTTACTTCTTCATTCTTACCCCATTAGTGTAATAAATGTGTATAGTCTGGACAAGTAGTGAGGCGCAAAACAAAAAAAAATCCGTAAACTCCCAAAACAAAGATAAATGAGATAATGCTTTTATTGTTTTGAGATAATATTGCTATATTCTTTCTTTTGGAGAGTGTAATAAGTCAGATACCAATAGAAAAACATAAAATTAGGAATAATCAGGGCTTTAAAGTCTTGTCTGCTCGTCTGTGACAAGAGAAAAATTTTGTTTCATTAATAAAAAGAATAATCAGTTTTTAATAATTAATTTTGTTATGATTGAGCTGGATCCTTCGTAAATCTATCCTATGACTACATAAAATAATGACTCTAACAAGATTATTATCGATATTACAGCCCAAATAGATCATAAATAAGCTATGGATATGAGCACATAGCAATTCTTGCAAGGTAAATGCCAATATGACTCTTCGACTGAAGCATAGATAAGCTATTGATATGACTAAATAGTGATGATTCTCTCAAAAGGTGATAGCTATATCCTATTACGGTTTGAGGGCGATTTCGAGATAGATTTAAGTCAGGGTTGCTAATATTAAAACTGTTTGGACAGCAAAACACAACAAAAACAAAGAATCGTTTGTAATATTTGGAGCATCTTGTTGAATTCTTAACTTGTTTGTTTGTGTGTGAGGGGGGAAGAAATGACGCAAAAGAATGTTTCATGTTTTTAAGGGATGGATGGGCATTACATGTTTATATTGAGACAGAAAACGAGTCAAAATTTTGGAATCGAGACGAGAACAGGAAATTATAGAAATGAGGCTTTAGAATAGTTCTAGATTAATCATACATATTGGTTTTTTTTAAACTAATATGGTAATACGTCTTGTAAAAAGCTTTGACATTATCAAATATAGTACAAATGATTTGATTTCAAAATACATAATAATATAGATAGGGGTGTGCAAATAACATTTTTTATTGAAACAAATACAATATTTTGAACAAATATTGAATAATACAAATTTAATAATTAATTTTAATATACTGTTTATATAGTTAATCTATTTTAAAAAGGTTTTTTTTATATTTAACTATTGGAAAAGTGTAAAAACTTTTTTTTCTATTACCATTTTTTGAAAGGCCTTTAGGTTTGAAACCTCTTAAATCTTTAATATTCCCTATTTAAACATTTCTTAAATGCTATCTAGTTTTGAGACACCTTAAATATTCTTTAGTTATGAAATCCCTTAAATGTTATCTAGGTTTAAAATACTTTAAATGTTTTTGGTCTAACATCCCTTAAAGATTATCTAGGTTTTAAACCCCTTAAATGTTCTCTAGATGTGTTACCCTTTCTATGTTTGAAACCCCCTTTAAGTTTCTCTTTGTTCAAAGCCTCTTTAATGTACTCTAGAATTGACACCCCTTAAAGTTTCTTTGTTTAACAAGCCTGTAATCATTCTCTTTGGTTGCTAACAATAGACAGGCTGGTGCTCATAAATAGTTAACGTTGGCAAGCTATTCCCTCTCCCTTCATTTCAGCAGCCCGATATATCTCTATCCTTAGTTCTCTTGCTTGCGTTGAACCCAACAAATATCTGTTGATAGACAGAGCACATTGACAGGATGGCTACAAAACATATTTTACAAAATTCCATGACTTTTCCAGGTTTTCCAGCCCACATTTTTCAATTTTTACTGACCACTTTTTTCCAGTTTTAATGGTGGATGATAACTTTTGTTATTATTAAGCCCATATTAAAATAAGTTTGTATCTACAAAACATAATTGGTTTTAACAGTTATTTTAAAAATTAAAATGTTATTTTATTTAGGTATTATTTACTTTTGTTTTAGTGTTTAGTTGCGAAATTAATGGGATATTCTCCCCTCTCCAAGTTTGCTACAGAACAAAGATGACAGGTCCATAAACTTGGCCCCGCCCATGAAAGCACTAATCACTGGACCTAATGCAATCATTAGTGCTACATTAGTACTGCTCAGTGAACACAAACATTTCGTTAGTGCTAGATTTTTGTGGAAGCTAAAAGCCAAAATCATTGGGTGAGGCCAAGTTGACATCAGTCTGGCCATGTCCACCATCTTTCAATGCAGCACAACGACAAATTATAATACAACCATTAGTGCTATGTTGCCGCTCATTTAACCAGAAAAATTGTTAGTGCTACATTTATGTTTGTTCACACTATATGCAAACCCCATTACACCCATTTAACCTAAGGTTAATCTTATTACCAGGTTTTCTCAACTGACATGAGTGATAACAATCTTATTCGTATATCATATTTAAGGTATTAATACAATGATTAGACTTTACTTATTTAACTTAAAAAAACAACTAATGATGGAATTTTTTTAAATATTCATAATGATGACTAAACAGTTTTGAGATTTTAACAGTGTAGTGAAAACGAAATTAAAATTTTTGAAAAGTAATGTTTACCATTTTCATTGATATCATTACTATTTTTTGCAGGAAGAAAAGGGGTTGAAGAGGGGGTATGGGGGGG
>CABFOV010002825.1:0-34969 GCA_902141375.1 Timema poppense | reverse complement strand
GGGGGGGGGGGGGGGGGAAGGTGTTGCTCAATGAACATTCTAGTTTTTACCCATGGGGGGGACACTCTTATAGGACTAGCTGATCCCGTAAACAAGTTTGGGGCACCATTGCTAGGAGCAGCTTGAAATGACCTCACAGAGGAGTGCACGTGCGTAGACGTGAAGTCCACAGAAAAGATTGTATCAAGTTTATGTCAAATTCACCATTACTGTTTTGTTAGCAATTTGTCATTTATTTTAAAGGAGTTTAGCTAGATTTTATATTTTATAATGTGGTTTATTTATAAAATAAAGGATTTAGTTATATTTGATTGAATTTGATATAAGAATTGATTAAATATCATTCCACCATATAAAATGAGTTGTGTTCCAAGTGTAATGTCCAGCTTTGAATCTTTTAGTTTGTGGCACTAATGCCGCGAACGCTAGTGATGTTGTTCTACTTGCCAACATTAGTGTGTCATTTCTTTATTTATTCCTTTTTTGTTTTTACTTGAGAGATGATTATAAATTACCAATCTGAAATATTAAACCAACAAATGAAAATTGCTATGATTGAAACTTTTACATCACTGTTAAAAGGATTGGTGAGATTTCACACTTTTTGAAAGCACTCAATTCAGTGACCCAACGGGCGCCACTTGGCTGCAAATGGGAAAATATGAAACTAAAGAAAATAAATAAGGCAAGGATTGTGAAGCCATCTTTTTTCCGAGTGTAATGTTTGCAGCATAGAGAAAGAAATCTACACAGAAGATCCACTGACAATTTAGGAATGGAAGTTAATGCATCAGGAGTTCTAAATGTTGGGGGTGGACTTGCCCACTTGCAAGAATTAACATCAGCTACAAACATGCCATTTATGAAAAGCCGAACTTATAGCAAACATCAAAGAATAGTTAGTGATGCTTTATTGATTTAAGTAAAGTACCATTATTTGTTTTTACGTATAATATATTTGTGTGAATTGGAATCACGCATTATGGAGAAAATCTACTTTTTTATATTTGTTTGGCGTTTGTATATTTGTAAAATGTTTTTATTTTGAACTATGTTTACTGTGTTGATTTGGCGCCAAGAAACTTGGTTTTGGTGCCTGTTGTGCGTATTTTTGTAACGGTTTAAGGCTCTGACACAAAATAAAAGAACGAATGGCAGTGAGAGGATCCGTCGCTATGGAAACATATACAAAATGAAAAGATGGCTACACGTGAAGCTATTTAAGAAACATTTTTCTAAAAACCCTTAACACCCACAAAGAGCGGCTTCTAGGAAAATATTTTCTGAGAGATATCAAGTTTTCATAAATAATGGCTTTGATTTTGTAGGTGTAACACCCCTATTATTCTATATATTAAAAGTGCTTGTTTTGTTTTCATCCAAAACACTAGTACATCTGTTTTGTATTTTCAGGCTATTGAAAACACTTAAACTAAATTTTAGTATATACTGGAAGTTTTATCAACAAAATTGTTTTTGGTTTCTTTAATACTTATTTGATCATCTGACTACTTGACACATACTCCTTGCTGTAGACAATTTTCTTTCAAATTTTTTTACTAGACGAAGTCTCTTACTATCTCATTGGTTGAAATGGTCACATGATTATGAATATTGACTCTATTATATTTGGAAGAAGGTACAGGAAAGGTGGATAGAAACATATAAAAGGGGGACAAACACAATATGGCCTTTACAATGAAAAGAAGAACACAGTTCACACTTTACACTGCTGCCAATGGACAAAGAGGTAATGGATGTCTCTTAAAGAAAATTGANATAGAATGAAACCTAGGTCGGGGGATTGGGCGGTGACGATCAATTTTCTTTAAGAGACATCCATTACCTCTTTGTCCATTGGCAGCAGTGTAAAGTGTGAACTGTGTTCTTCTTTTCATTGTAAAGGCCATATTGTGTTTGTCCCCCTTTTATATGTTTCTATCCACCTTTCCTGTACCTTCTTCCAAATATAATACAATTACCTTATAAAGCGAAAAGAGGTTTTCCTTATAGAGTTATATGAATATTGACTCTGTAATTGCAAGTAGAATTTCTTTTGGACCAGGAACATGGAGAACGGACTATGGATATAGAGCCTTATCCATATCCACAGCCTTAACTATCGCCATTGGTATTTTGGGTCGCGTGCACGCCAGTCTTGTCTTGTAGTTCGTCTCGTAATCGTTCTCGTGCTCATCGGGAGTCAGTTATATTTGGTGCCATTATCGTTAATGAACAATACAATATAATTTCCATTTTGGCAATCCTCGTGTGTCCGTGTGTCGTATAACATAAACATTCAATGTACATCCGTGGTTCTGTGATGCAAATAGGCAAAAACTACTCAGTTCACTTCCTACCAAACAATATTATTGTGGTGTTTTAAGTAAAGTATACTTTTTGTTTTTGTTTATAATATATTTATAGGTAAAGCAAGGCCTGATTAAAGGCGCCTTCTAGTAGTCCAAAAAAATTAAATTTTTTGAACCACATCTAATTTTTGGGGGCCTGTGTTATTTGTAGATTTGTTTCCCAGTTTTGAACAAAGTTTTATAAAAATTTGTTAGTTTTATTACACTCACACTTCCCTTGGTTGCAGTAATGGAGAAGTTGAAATTATTTTTCAACATAAGGTTATTTCTTTTTTCTTTCATCCTTACATCATGAAAATGCAGAGGTATGTACTTTGAATGGTCCTCCTTATTCTTATTTATTTAACTTATTATTTTTGTTACTAATACTATATTTGAACCTTTCATGCTGACTTTGACACTTCTGTCAAGTAGGGCATCAGCCGAAAGATCTTGCATTCTGTACTCATTGTAGCCTTTTAATCATCGCTAACTATTTGATAACCACTTTGCGCTACTCGCATTAATTTTAGTTATATGAATAAGATAGTGATTCACCGGACAGTAACTAAGTAAGTGTAACCACATATTAGTGGGAGGAGATTGGGAAACCAATAAGTAAAAATAGAACAATGGACTGGGATCCAAAGCCCAACTCAAATTCGCCAGCCACCTAATAGAGATTAAACAGGCATCACCTCACTATTGAACGGCTGGGTAGTAACTGTACAGGGTATTAAAAGGTCCCCACACCACACTATTGAACGGCTGGGTAGTGACTGTACAGGGTATTAAAAGGTCCCCACACCACACTATTGAACGGCTGGTTAGTGACTGTACTAGAGTGGGGAGCCGCTGTGGAGGGACTTTTCTGACACATTGTATTGTTTTATTCAGTAGGTAATTTTAAAAATAATATTTCAGTAATATTGCTGGATTCTTGCGTGGAAGTAAAAAGACAATAGTACACTAAACCATTTCTCATGTAAGATATATAGTCAATGAATGCACCATCGTATCCAGGCAAACAGTTTGTTCACAACATGACTCCCATCCCATCAAGCCATCAAGTGTGACATTATTTCCACCTCGGCTACTTTCAGACTGTCATTTAAATGTCAACGTAACAACATGAGTTTCTATGGTACCTACCTTCTTCTCTAAACCATGTTTCACAACTGGACACTATATGTCCCATTGTAACCACCAGTTGTACCAACATAGTGTGGTTATCTCTGGTAGAGGGGTCGGACAAGAAGCTCTGGAGTTGCATGTAAGTCTTGTCTTGTACCTACAACATGGGAACTATTAGTTTTTAAAGCACATGCTAACCAACTATGACACATTTGTTTTAAGGTACGGCTGAAGCGAGCGCAAGTATTTTCACAGTTTTTACAACATTACATCTTTTTGACCAAAATGAATCAATTATTTCTCTAGCGGCAACATAGAGTTTAGTTTTCTGCACATGCTAATATCAACAGATCTTAAATAGCTGTCAAGGGTGACCTGGAATTTTGTCAAAACTTTTTCTCTTGATTTAATTTTCTTTTTGACCAAATTCCAGGACACCCTTATGGATAGCGTTTAGTTTCTTGTGAATTCTAGTATCAACAGATCTTGAATATCTGTCAAGGGTGTCCAGGAATTTTGTCAAAACTTTTTCTCTTGATTTAAATTTTTTTGACAAAATTCCAGGACATCCTTGACAGATATTCAAGAGCTGTTGATACTAGAATTTACAAGAAACTAAACTCTATGTTGCTACTGGAGAAATATTTGATTTATTATGGCTAAAAAATGTAATATTATAAAGTCTGTAAAAAAGAGATCTCTTTAAGGAAAACCTCCTTTAGCTTTTTGAGGTAGTTGTATTATATTTGGAAGAAGGTACAGGAGATATGTTATATGTTTCTATCCATCTTTCCTGTTCCTTCTTCCAAATATAATAATCTTTGTTTTAAATAAATTTTGTATTTAAACTAAACTTAGAACAGTCATTTGCACTCACTAGTAAAGGTAATATTTAAATTTAGATTGTTTTTACTAGCCAAGTCTGTTCAATACTCAATTTTACTTTTCCAATTTGAACTTTGAACAAACATTTCTAGCTTTAAAATGAATTTTAAGAGATGTGCTGCGCACCCAGCCAAATTTTATTAATTAAGTAATTTATTTTTGGGTTTCTGGAGTTACAAAATAAATGGAACAGTTTCCTCAACCAAATTTCTATTTAGCTATATCTCGGTAGCTTATTACAACATTTGTCAAGTCGAGAGTTAAGGTGCCATCCTAAAAAACAAAAAACAAGGCTCTCATTAAAATCAAAAGGTTACAAACATTAGCTGTTGATTGTGAGAATAAAAGTAGTGTATTAATCACAACTTGTGAATGTGGGGAATGCCAGGCCCTCCACCATGGTTCAGATTCCCCGTTAAACTGTAGGTCCTCCATTTCATCTCACAATCACCCTACCATTACACATTAGCGTAAGTGCGTATAGCCCGAACGGGTAGTAAGAGGCGGTGCTAATAATAATAATAATAATAGTGAGAATCACAGATGCACATTATGGCCTTTATTATACAGTTTGTTTTTACCACTGTAACTGCATTTTAACTACGATAATAGGGAGGACGGTATAATTTAGAAGAACTGTACCTGTGTTTGTGTGTAGGAAGAGTGGTAAACCATTTAGTGAATACCTTCCTTAGTATATCAATCTGGGATTTGAAACCCAGCCTCCTTGTCACCAGACTGAATGAGTCTGATTCAGGTTCCTGCTTCTGTTGATGATGTTTCTACAATAACGGTATTGCTGCACTTAGAACTATACTTGTTGGGGTAACAGAGCAAGGATGTTTGAAGCGGTGTACCTTCAGATTATTATTATTACTATTATTATTATCATTATTTTTTCTACTCTATGGCTGTTGCGGGCTGTGCAAATTGGAGGGCGTAAAATCAAGTCACTAGAATGTAGATTAATTTTTATTCTTAATACAAATTATATTTGCTCAATTATAGATGTAACTTATTTTATTTGTGATATAAAGTGTTTCCCAATGTTATTGTAATGTGAAGTTACCAATGTATAACAAAGCAGCTTGTGGCATTTGAATAGTAAAATAGCATGCTTGACAAAATCATGCTTCAATATCTGGCTTCAAGAATGTTATCTTCCAAATTATGTCTATGTTTGAGGATTTCTAATCATAGTGCTAAAATATTATAATTTATGAATTAGATGAACTTACCAATATAGAGTGTCCCAAATTAATGCATCTATTTCAATGTTCATATACCAAACATGAAAATAAAGAAAGAACAACGTTGATGATTCAGAAGGCAGAGTTGACACATTTATTTGTTTGTCCAGTGTCCATCACATTGTTCGGGTGAGAAGTGTAAGCCATGCTCCACGCAATGAATGAGGATGATCCCGATAGGTGCGTTGAATTTGGTGAGTGGTTCTTATAATTTTGTGACATACAGGATAGTTTTGAAAATTTAATTGTTCGGTCTGATGAATCCACTTTTAAACTTAACAGTGCTGTTAATCGTCATAACTGTGTTTACTGGTCTCAGGAAAACCACATATTATTGGAGAATGGGCAGTCATCTCCCAGGGATATCCGTGAGGTATGGCCTATCTTCCAGAAGACTGATGGTCCTGTTTTTCTTTGAAGGAACTGTCCCAGGTGCCGTCTACCTGCGAATAATGACCTCTATGGCAACGAAGATCTGTTTTACTTCCAACAGGATGGTGTGCCACCACATTATCATCGTGATGTGCAAGAGCTTCTCGATCGGACGCTCCCAGAGAGATGGATAGGACAGAGGGGATCTGTGGGATATCCACCTCGATCTTCGGACCTAGCACACATGGACTTTTTTTACCTTTTGGGTACTTTAAAGAACGCTGTGTATTCGACGAAACGGCAAACATTGGCGGACATGAGAAAACGAATGGAACATTCCTGTGCTGCTATTACACTAGCAACAATAATGTCTGTTTGCCGCTATTACACTAGCTGGTCATTTCAAACATTTTTAACTTTAAGGAAAACCATGAAACTCACATTATATTTATATCTACATTATGTGGTAAAATATAAACATTAAAATAGTGGATACATTAATTTGGGACAGTCTGTGGTTTGTTATTTGCTCCCCTGAAAAATGTCAAGCATTTGTGGTTCTTCTTTAATCACTTAACATTATTTCTGGCATATACGCTTTGATAAAATGCAAGGGAATATAACATTGAAAAGTATTATGAAAGTTATTTGTTTGAAATATTTACACATAATTTATATTAAAATCAGTGAAAACCCGTGAATTACCTCCTTCATGGTAGTGTTTGTAATCAGAGAACCAAATGCTGGTATCGTAGAAGTCCTCACTGAGCTGAAAGAAACACCCCATTTTTTGTTTAGAAATTAAAAATAAATCATATCTTTGAAACCTAAGTTCATAATGTGAAGTGGGACTTGATTATAAGATAAGAAAATCTAATGTAGGCTTACGTAAATTTAAAAATCTTAATTGTTTAAGAACTGGACCAAACCTATATAGATAGCATAGGCATATTGTGTGGCTGCTAGAGGGAAATCATGGAACATGCCGCCATCTTGGAAAAATGGCGGACAAAAAAGTTTTCCTTATTTATCCAATAAACCGTTGCTTTTACGAGAGAAATACAAAGGATTAAAAATAATGATATTTAAATTTTCTATTAAAATTGTTTTTATCATTTTTCTCTACCTTGTACGATTAACAAGTTATGGTTAATTATATACAAACCAATTATGTACAAATGGTCTAGTTTATGTGCAAAGTGGTATTTTCTTCATAATTGTGTGCCGTGATCACAGTAGCTAAAATGGAGACACTGTGAATAATTCTCAAATTCACAAGAATGTAAATTCATTAATATTTGGCATATTATTATAGTATATTTCAATATGTTTAAAGATGAGGTGGCCCAATGGTTAGATAATTTTATAATAAACGAAATTGATAAAACTAAAGAAAAAGGAAAAATAAACTACTAAGAGTAAATTTGATGAAGAAAGCCCACCTGGGGCAAGAGGAAAAATGTGGGAAGAATCCAATGCACAAAGGTGACATCTTCTTCCTTTCGTCTGTCTTCTATAGTAGAAGTAGTCACTCACATTTTAACACAAATATAGTCATATTTATAATATTTTGGCATTGTTGACTTTATCAAACACAAAGAAGAAAAGAGTACAAATAACACAAAACACTGGATTACTCCATTTTAATTTCGATAGTTATTAATTAAAGTATAAGCCCAGTTTTAATGCGCACTTGAAGTTTATAATCGCACCATTAAATCATGATATTATCATTGTCATCAGCTACTTAGCCAGGCGTCATCACTTTGGGTTGATTGGATTGGGGAGAGATACTTTTTCTTCTTGTATATCAAAGCTCTCCAGTTCATCATGGGAGTCATCATTAGACCGTGTTGAGGTCATCGCCAATGTCGTTCTCCAATCTATTGGTGCAAGACTCACCAGCACATGCACCACAAATTGTTTAGCAATGAAGACCACTTTTTCTGCAATCGCAATTCCTTTCACCAGCTTTACAATTGCACCGTGCAAGATGGAGCGAATATTCCAGTGCTGGGGAAGAGTTATCAGAACTGCTTGATATTTCTCATGTTTTACCTTCCGTCCCCATTCCCGCTCCGGGAGGCGATTACCGTGCCCTACCTGAACTTGGTGATAAGACTCGTGGACTATGCTGCCGAGCTGCTGCGGAACTTGGTGGGAGGGATGAGAGATCTAGTACATAGTTGGGAGGCTTCTTGCCGACTAACTGCATGTACATTTTGAATCTAGTCGTATCTAGACCATCTTCAAGCTTACCACCATATAACGTGATGAATAATACCCCATCTTCAGCTGTTATATCATCTCGTAACTCTGCTGGCTGGTTGAGTTTACCTACAACAGATTGCAGTTCAATGTCATATTTGAGCTTGACGTTGTATCACAGCCCATCATGGCATGTATGAACAGGATATGATTCTTCATGTTTCCCAAGCCTTGCTACATCTTCAAGCTGCTTTCAGTTTTTTTCTGTGTATTTGAGCTGCTTGGAATTAACATATGCACTTCCTTGCTTGCTTGAGCCAGGACTGCACTGAGTACAAATGAGCCTGTGTCTACTCCCCTCACAACAGAGTTGCACCCTTTCCTTGCTTCCTCTAAAGCTGTCTACTCTCAGTGATCTACATCTACACAGGCATGAACCATAGTATAATGCGCTTGGCATAGATAGTTACCAAGTAGTTTCAAAAACTAGATCTATTTGTGCATTCGACAGTTGCTGTTGGGCAACAGTAACATTTGCGGAGGTATCGACTGTGACCTGTGCGGTTGATTTATCAGTGTCACGCCTTATATGCGCTAGACTGATATCCATCAAAGACAGCAATTACATCTTCTCCATAATTGTTCCTAACATTCTCATAAACTTCATATAATTCACCCTAAGTTGCAGGTCGTGGCCATGGCACTCCGTGAAGAAGGTCGCCACCATCAAGTACTAATCTATAATTTTCATGTAGCTCACTGCTGCTCCCACACATTTGTGCAATCCCGAGCCTTGCGGAGAGTAGTGTTGTCAAATAATGCTTGTGGAAGAGGGAGACCCTCCTTGAGTTCTTGTTCGCTATTCACAACACAAGCAATCCTATAGAATAGATTACTTGTATACGATGCAACAGGTTCTGCAAAAAGTACAGTTTTCCCTGTGTTAGCAAAAGTGAATACTTGCGCTTAACATTTGAGAGTTTGACATTTTTTCCCCACAACTGTCTTGATGGCTGCTTCGCCCATTATTAGCAACCATTCCTGAAAATAATGATACAAGAGGGTCATCTAGTCGATTAAATGGAGAGTGGAGTCTCGACCAATAAGTGAAGTTATATATGAATAAAACAAACTAAGTATAAGGTTGCAGTGATTGGCTGTTTGCAATGGATATGAAATTTCTCACAAACACTAATAGCTGGCAAGACACTTCACGTATTAATAAGTAATGAGTAATTTTAGTTGGCTTGATTGTACATGTAGGGTATTACCAAAAAATTAGAGAGGAGATGCCAATGGGAGGAGTACTAATAGACAAGTTAATATAAAGTTATTTTTATGATATTATTGGTTCAAAATTAAACATAACTTTTTATTGTAAACGATATAAAAAACATTGTTGGAACCATTTATATAGAGAATTTAAATATATTTCATTTTGCTAATGTATTTTTCTCGTAAAATCAACGGTTTACGAGATAAGTAAGAAAACCGACTTTTCCACCATTTTTTCAAGATGGTGGCACGTTCCCCACGGAGGATTTTCGGTGATTTTTTTCCAGAGATCGAAAATACCCTATAGAATATTTTCCAGCAAAAATAATTTTCTTCTACAGCCACTAGACAAAATACGTCTATACTAAGAGAGTTATGGTTATGACACCTATGTTCAAATTGAAATGTGAGCTTACATGTCGGGATCACTGGCCAAAGTGACCAGCGCTGGAGCGATCCTGGAGGCTACCAGCACCTCCGACACATGGCCAATCACGGAAACAAAGAGAATGGCTGCTGAACTCCTGACGGGCGCTCGTGGATGGACAACACCTTCCCATAAAGCTGCGAGCACTGTTTCATGCAGGGCTGTGTTCTCACAGAGACACCTGATCGTCACCTCCAATGTGTGGATTGGGGCTCCACACACGGGCAGAGCACAGACGAACCTCTTTAACAGCCCCTCCAGCTCGTCAGTGAACTCTTGGTCCTTAAACAACATCAAACATACTATATAGTAGGGCTCTGTGGGTACTCAGGTTTCGAGCTTCGAGCTGAGCACCCCATTAAAGCTTGGAATCGAGATCAAAAGTTTTGTAGGCTCATCATTTTCGAGCTCTCTCTTGATGTAAGTATAAATCAACTTTTAAAATACGATGGTAAATATAGGCTGTTTAATTTAGATGATATCACAAAATTTTCTTTTAAATCATTCCGTAGCTTAACAAATTGTTGAAATTAATTTTAAATTTCACATTAGTAACATAATAGAGCTCTAAAACTTCTTTTGGTCAGTAAACTAATTCATTAATTCATTCATCAATCGTGAATTATCCTCAAGAGAAATTTGAAGTTGCATTACATGACAGGGTAATGAAAATAAAAATAACTAAATAGATCATTGAATATTTGAAAATCATTATTTTTACTATTTTCACAACATGGTATCTTTCTAAAATTATTTAGGTTAGTTAAAAATTTTACATTGAGAATACAAATGGATTTTTTTGAACTTAAGATATTTACAACTTGTATAAATAGGCTCAAATATAAAAAATACCACTAGTTATTATTTAGTTAGATAATTATGTTGGTTAAACTGTCTAAAATCAGTGTTGATGATGATGATGATGATAATAATAATGATATATATTTACATGAGAAAATAATATAAGCAATAATAGCTAAATAAATTTATATATTATTGATTAGTTATGAAAAAAATAGTATTTAATAATGATAAGAATTAATAATAGCAATAATACCAAATAATTAAAGAGTAGTTAAAAGCAGTAACAATATGCAAAAAATCAACCAGAATATTGTAAATTTAAATATTATAGGCAGAACCTCTACATGCTAAATTAATGATATGGAATTTCCTTAAATAACTCTCTGAGTTTAGCTTTTCTTTTATGATAAAAGTCGAATTTGACAAATCTAGAATTGGCGCTATGGATACAACAACCTATAGGGCTCACCTTATGAGAGCTAATGAGAAAAAATAATTTTGGATTATGAGAAGTTCAAGAAGGGATGAAAACCTACAAGATCAAGGGCAAATTTGCTATTGAAAATTCTAAAAACAAAAAGGTCATCACAATAAAGTCCACACATAAGAGAGTTTGGAGCCCAAAGAGGTATCAAATTCTGTCATAATCAAAATAAATAATAATAATAATAATAATTAACATCGCAATAACTATTTTAACAAACTTACAACATTTAAATGAAAAGAAAAAGCATTTATTATTTCATATTGTCTAGTAGAAATATTATTTTTCATTTTAAAGTATGAACATCAATTTTTATAAGTATGGATATACACAAACTCGGGAACTTTTGAAACATTCAACACATACTTAAAAAAACTAAGCTCGCAGACCCCTAATATTCAGACAATCTCTTGGCCCTGAAACACCACCTGACATAATATACAATTTCTTGGCCCTGAAACACCACCTGGCATACTATACAATCTCTTGGCCCTGAAACACCACCTGGCATAATATACAATCTCTTGGTCCTGAATCACCACCTGGCATACAATACAATCTCTTGACCTTGAAACACCACCTGGCATACTATACAATCTCTTGGCCCTGAAACACCACCTGGCATACTATACAATCTCTTGGCCTTGAATCACCACCTGGCATACGATACAATCTCTTGGCCCTGAAACACCACCTGGCATACTATACAATCTCTTGGCCCTGAAACACCACCTGGCATACTATACAATCTATTGGCCTTGAAACACCACCTGGCATGATATACCAAGGTCTACAAAGGGTATTATGTACATCTTAAAAATCATTATTGTTCTAACATCTTTCTCTAGTAGGTCAAGTAGGTCAGCTTTGAGCGAAATGCTGTACTCCAGGGCAGGTAAATGAAGGGTTGGGGGAGAGCGAGTGGAGGCGGGGGGAGGGGGGTTACAAGTAAGTTCTATAATTTACAATGGATTGATTAATTTAAACTCTTTAAAACCAAGTATAAAACATCTCAAGCATGTCTTCTTACAAAGCTCTCGAGTATATATTAGATATTAAAATAACATTAATATCTATTTGTTTTTTATTAACATAGTTAACTTTTAAAAGAACATATTTATGCAACCCAAGATCGAGAAAGACTCGATACTTGAGAGCTTTGTAAGAAGACATGCTTGAGATTGACTCGAATTAATAAACTTTATCTCGCAGACCCCTAGTCATGCATAATATAATAAATCTGATAGCTTACTCTCCTTGCCGCCAATATGCCCACTAAGTACACAGGAATGATGGTTAGGGATGGCCATATACTGCTTCGACTGTCTGTCAGGGACTTCTCTAATATTTGAAGCCTTTCTGCAAACACTGGTTTCACCTAGAAGCCGATAAAGAAAAGCCACATTTATTTAAAACTTCCACTTTAATGATAAGAAAATTATTGGATGAGAAACAGAAAACCAGCTTAAAAACTACCTTAATTAATAGTATTTTCACTTCATCGCAATGTATAGCACCAAACATTAGAGAAGAGATGCCTTGAGTAATAAAAAACAATTTCTGAGAAAGTACTAGTAAAGATAATAAAATATAAATTTTCGTTGTTGTTGGTTGCTGGGGGCTGGTGACTAAACAAGTTATTGAACTCTTTTTACAATAACTTTCCCAATAAGGGAAACCTCTTTTCGCTTTATAAGGTAATTGTATTATATTTGGAAGAAGGTATAGGAAAGGTGGATAGAAACATATAAAAGGGGGACGAACACAATATGGCCTTTACAATGAAAAGAAGAACACAGTTCACACTTTACACTGCTGCCAATGGACAAAGAGGTATTGGTTACCTCTTAAAGAAAATTGATCGTCACCGCCCAATCCCCCGACCCAGGTTTCATTCTATCGGAACTCATCAGGGAGGAGTGTGGAGTGTAGAGTGTCCTTTTCCTGTGTTTGTCCTTTATGTTATACCTTTTACATGTTCCTATCTATGTGTTCTATCATTCTTTACCATTTTCCTTTTTCTCCCTCCCCCCCCCACACCTTTTTTTGTTTTCTCTTTTAGGAAGTTGCGATGTGCGTTTCACACTCCTCCCTGATGAGTGCAACAGGCAGCCGAGTAGTAGCATTCTGCCGATTCTACACCACTTATGATGGATTATCGCCAAGCTTTTTGTTTTGTTTTTCGTATTGTAACATACCAATTATTGTGATTTCTTATATTTTTGTAAGGACTTTTTGAGATATTTCTATTTTTTCAACACTCAATACTATTTTAAACTACCCACTCAATACTATATACCCCCAAGTAACGATCGTATCGAGAAAAGTATCGTCTCAACCCAAGTTCTTAAGTCGATGAAACAGAATCAAAATCAAAGAGTGTGGTCAACCTGCTAAACAGAGAAAGAGTGTTTGCACCTCTAACATAGACTTGTTTTGCTATAGATTAAGGGTCAGTTTCCCTCGCGAAACTTGCCCATTCATTTCAAGTTTAAGTAGACATTGTCTTGTATTTAGTGTAGCGCTGCCACACTTGAGGAATACTAGACCTGACTTTGAACCAGGATCTAAGAGAGAGGTACACACTATTCAGACAGCAGTAGCTTTCAATCACCCGTCCCCAGGTCCTGTTATCAGAACCCCCAACCCCTACAAATGGACAGCAAGGGAATGATAAGTTGTACATGCTGGATTAGCTCCATGTTTATCGATTTCATATGTTTTAAAATATTTTGTATAACAACATAAAAAGATTTAAACTATCATTCAAACCATAAAGGCAATAATTTACACCCGAGTAATTTGGCAACTTATGTTATGACTAAAATGATGAGAGTTGATTAAAATATTGCTAATTACTGTAATTTCATTCAATAATAATCACCTTGTGTTTTACGAAAGCTCTTCCAAATCCTGCACTTATGTATCGGAACATTTTAATAAACGTTGCGACAACTAGTTCTCGATTGACTTGAGTACAGTTCAAAACATCGAGTAGTTCTGGTAACCTAGGCAAATAAAATCATAGTACATAAATATTAAAGTTATTTAATAATACAATTTACTCTTCAAATGTCTTTGAACACTCACAATATAGAAAGTGCTCTGTGTGTGTGTGTGTGTGTGTGTGTGTATATGTATATATATATATACACACATACATAAATATTTTTAAAGATGGCCTTGATTCTAACTAAGACAATAATCTCAAGTTTTCATGGGATATTATTACAATCTTAACATTATGGAAAATATGTTTATAAATAAGTTCAGTAATTAAAGATATAAGTTTACATTATATCCATTATTATTCTCAACCTTCTAATTGTCAGAACTACAAAAGACTTGCTGTGGAGACAGGTTTTCCGACTATCCCTCCAGGCTAATGTGGGTGTGGACAAGGAAATGAACAGGCAGACTGTAATTAATAAGCTGATAGTGATAAAAGGTTGCCAGTGGCAGAACAAAGGCTCACTCCAACCTAGGTGAACTAAAATGAATCGAGGCAATCAGAAAAGTATTCTTTCCGAATATTTAAAAGGACCAGCTCATAACTGTTCTGTTGGATTGTCTGAAATACATTTTATGTTGAGAGAATTGTGAAGGCAACAAGTTGGAAACACTGGTATGGATAATCTTGTACAGTTGTCTTGTGATTGTGTCCTGGTGGAATAAATAAAACGATTCATGGAGATAGTCGTGTTTAGTTCATGTCTTGCTTAGTGAACGTGTTCTTGACTAATTACATAAATAACATTGTGTACGATGAACCTAGGTTGTGAAACCAATACATCTTTATATTAAATGACGGTGTATGTGTATTAAATACATGTGTGCGTTGTGAAACCAATACATCTTTAAATTAAATGACGGTGTATGTGTATTAAATACATTTGTGCTGGTCACAATGCCCATGTTAAAAGAATAAATGCCATCAGTCATGTTCCTTGTTACGAACCACAAGTGGAAGCTTTTCAAAACTACGTGGAACAGTTAGCGGAATTTTTCGATGTGAATAAAACTGAAGAAACTGAGAAAGTCCCTATGTTTATAGTTTTAATAAGGGCAGAACTGTATCCGGTACTGAAAAACAGCTTGTTACCTGTTGACCCCCTTCAGAAGTCGTGCGTAGAATTGGTGAATGTGTTGATTGAACATTTTTAACCCACAAAGTTAATTCCAGCATAGTGCTTTAAGTTTAATCACAGGTGTCAACATGTTGGTGAGTCTGTTTCCAATTTTGTCATGTCAATCAAACAAATGGAGTCAGGTTGTGACTTTGGAACATTTTTGGACCAAATGCTTAGGGATAAGTTAAACGCTGGCATTTCTGAAGAAGCTTGTAAAATTTTCAAAAATTTTGAGATTGTTTCTGCTCAGTCTAAAGTAATGATGCAAACGTCAAGTGAAATCAGGAACGTCAATCAGGTGGGAGGTGAGGATGTTAAAAATTGTAAGGCAAGTTCTTACAAAAAGAAATTCAGGAGTAATCAAGGTGCCTTTGAACACCACTGAAGCAGCCAGTCCAACCTGCGTGACAACAGTGCTACCACTACATCCTACAGACTAAAATATAAATAGTGGGTGTTCTAACCATAATCAAAAAGAGTGTATAGTAAATCTTAATTGTTGGACTTGTAATGTTGCTAAACTGTGTCATCTTAAAACAAGTGGATATTGATGGTGACAGGACAGAAGTCAGTTGTCTAGAGACTGTTGAGGGTAGTAAAGCAGTTGTTCTGCATATACCTGTAGATTCTTAGGAGATCAAATTTGAAATAGGCTGTGGCTCTTCGGTTTCTCTATTACCTTGGAGACTGTACACAAACTATGTTCGTAATGTGTCTATAGAGAAATGTATGATTAGGGAATGGGGAGGGGAGTTTATTACAATTAGAAGTCAGTTATGTTATGTTTATGTATTTTTCAATAATTCTGAATATAACTGCTGTTTAGTTGTCACAGATAATTCAGTGTCGAAGGCCTTGTTAGGGCGAGATTGGTTGTCTCAGCTTAATCCAAATTGAAGAGATGTAATCTTACCTAAAGTAGGAAGTGTTAAGAATCTGAAGAGGGACATTTAAAATAATAATTCTATAGTTCAGGAAATTAATCAGCCTTTTCACAATGTGTTTCCTGATAATAATGGGCTGGCTATAAAACATTTTTCTGTAGATAATCCCCTAAAGGATTACATCATTCCTGTTTTTCATAGAGCTTACACTGTGTCCTATTTGTTGTGGAAGTCTGTGGAAGAGGAATTATGTAGTTTGGAGAATCGGGGTATTATAAAACAGGTTCGGTCCTCGGATTGGGCTAGTCCCACAGTAATAGTTCAATGAAAAATTGGTTCCTTGCGTTTGTGTGTGGACTTAAAAACTACAGTAAAACCAGCTGTTAAGGTGGACCAATATCCCTTACCCATAAATGAAGATGTGTTCAACACCTTAACAAATTGCAAAGTTGTTTGTATAGTTGATTTAAGCAAAGCATATTTCAAGTGTCTGTAAACGAAGCCAGTGCATAGTTTCTTACGGTTAATATGCATATGATGCCTCTATCAGTTCCAAAGGTTGTGTTTTGGTTTGAACTCTGCACCTGGCATTTTTCAATCTGTAAGTGACAGAGTGCTTCAAGGACTCAATAAAGTTGCAGCTTACCTTGATGACATAATATTGGGAGGTAGGAATGAATTATAATGTAGGGAGGTTCTTATTAAAGTTCTAGAACGTTTACACAAGCATAGTATTAAAATTAATTTTCCTAAAAGTGAATTTTAGTTCATGTGTAGAACATCTGGGTTATAAGTTCGATGGTACAGGGCTATTTCCTGCAGACAGTAAAGTCGAGGCAATATTATCGGCCCCAGTCCCAGCCGATGTAACTCAAATAAGTATTTGGGGTTAATTAATTAGTACCATAAGTTTATAAGGATGTCAGAAGACTTGTTACAACCCTTGTATGAACTTACAAAGTTAGATGTTCCAAGGGAATGGACTGATAGTTGTAGGGAAGCCTTTGCAAACAGTAAACAGCTATTTGCTAAAGGTGTTCAACCGACATTGTTTAATCCTAAATTGCCGATAGTATTAACTTGTGATTCAAGTGCATACAGTGTTGGTGCCGTAATTATCCATAAAGTGAACAGGGTGGAGTGGCCTATAGCCTTCGCATCATCAACTCTGAAGGGTTCAATGGTTAGTAATGCCAATGGAATGTCGCGGTTGCCGGATTCTATAGAGGATGATAATTTTGTTAATATTGATGATGATGAAATATCGTTAAATTACAGAGAAGTAGGATTGCGTACAACAAAGAGCCCCGTCTTATCATGGGTCTTGAATTACTTTAGAAGGAAGTGGTCAAATAATATCACTAATTCGACAATGAACAAATTTTATCACTTACGGGTTGGACTTAGTACTTTAGATGATTGCATACTGTATGGGTGTAGGTTTGTAGGATGAGGTACTAAATTTGCTTCATCAGGATCATCCAGGGGTAGTAAGGAGCACACTCTTAGCCCGTTCCTATGTTTATTGTTTAGGGATAGACAATAGTCTAGAGAAGAAAATAGCTTTGTGTCCAATTTGTCAATCCACGAGACATAATGAAGAGAAAATATATTTAGAATGGCCTAAGTCATCCGACCTGTGATGTTGTCTCCATGCAGATTTTCTAGAGCTTCACGGGACAAAATTATTCCTGTTAAGGGACGAACACAGTAAAAGGGTGGAGTCATGTGTAATATGTTCCGCTAGGGCCTCAGATATAATTGAAAAACTGGATGAATATTTTAGCTGTTCTGGCCCACCAGAAATCCTATTATTGGACATTGGTCCTCCTTTCCAGTCCTCTGAGATACGACTACTTTTGCGTCAGTAATAATATTAAACGAGTGTATTCTCCACCCTACACAACATATTCCAGAGAGTTCAGTCCAACAAATGAAAAGTGTTTAGTAAGGTTGTTACTTCCTGCTGACAAATCGCTATGTATAAGAAGTAAGTGAATAAGGCACTTTTTACAATTTGTCCGCTACCAAGCACTGCTACCAAATTGTTCCCTGTGGAGGTTATGTTTAATTATCCAGTGAAGATCAAATTATCTTTTCTCAGTCCTAACCTGGGTACTAAGATCAGTAGGGAAAAGGTATCAGTTCCAGATAATGATCACGTCTTAGTTTACAATTTTAGAAATAGAATTATTAAATGGGTCCCAGCTCAAATAACTTTTAAAGTAAGTCCTGTTGTTTACATTGTCAAAATGTTAGAGGGTACTATTAGGAAAGTTGGTATAACCAATATTAGAACTAGTAAACTAGAGAGCTCAAAACATCCTCCTATGATAATTGGGTTGCAGGGTAATCACTTAAAGATGGATGTTGAGGTACCAGGTTCTAATACACCTGTCAAGAATCCAGTTAGTGTCAGTGACAGTTTGCCAACTGCGCTAAGAAAACCAACCAGAACTATTGCACCCCTTAGAAGATACTTAGATTGAAAGGTATCAAGTAGAATTTAACTCAAGGGATGATAATATATTGTTACAGGCTAAGTTTATAATGTTATTATTTTTTTACTATTGCAGTGCTATTTGTTCTGAATGAAACATGTAGGACAGTCTTTCCTACAAAGGGAGAAACGTTATGTTGGATTGTCTGAAATAGATCTTATGTTGAGATAATTGTGAAGGCAACAAGTTGGCAACACTGGTATGGATAATCTTGTACAGTTGTCTTGTGATTGTGTCCTGGTAGAATAAATCAAACGATTCATGGAGATACTCGTGTTTAGTTCATGTCTTGCTTAGTGTTCTTGACTAATTACATAAATAACAACAACTAGACGAATAAAATCAAAAATAAATTTCGGAGGAGAATACGTTCTTCAATTCGACCACAAGCAAAATTTGCATCCCCTGCAATTTCCGGGAAAGTTTGAGGATATTTGGCAGAGCATTGTGGTGTTAACGCCAAGCAAGGCTGGGAAAACGTTTTATAGCTGGCATAAAGGTGTTAAAGTTTGTTTGTATAGGGAAGCTGCAATAAATGAGGAAAAAATAATTACTTTAGTTCCTAGCTACAGATTTATTTATGATAAAAATGACAAAACCTATACAAACACAGTAGATGAAGTCATTAGAAATTTAGAAAATAGCACACAAGCTTACTTGCATTCATTTTAATCTTACAGTTTATAAACATGAATTTATTATATTTTATTATAGTCTATCTACTGTGTCATGCAGTTATAAGTGAAAATGAAAGAATTCATAATTTTTTGGTTCTTATTAATATTCAAAACCACTGCATTTTGACTTTGCTCTTTGCCTAAATGTAAGTCTAAATACGGCGTATCAATTCAGCTAGGTGGGATGGAATGTAGTAGCAAAGTATGTAAACAAGAAAGAAGGATAAGGATGTGGAGGTTTAAAAACAAAGCAGAAAGATAGACAAAAAGCTTAGTGCTCAAGTACGAGATGAAAAGTGTAGAGGAGGAATGGGAGAGGGTTTGCGAGTTGTGTAGGACAAGGGATAAGAGGAAGTGGACAATATGGAGGAATGACAGAGTGAAGGAAGCAGGCAGTGTAAGAGAAGAATAAAACATACAGATGGAATTTTAAGAACAGGAATGAGTAAAGAGAGGAAGAGTATAGGAAGAAGAAGAGAAGAACAAAGCGTGTGGCACAAGAAGCCAGGAATGTTGCAAATGCAAAAATGTACAGAGAAGCTGGAAAGGGATGTGGAAGAAAGTAAGAAGATGATACAAGCCAGTAAAGAAATAAAAGGAGATAGAAAAGAAATTAGAATAATGGAGAGAAGAAGATAAAGAATTATGGAGAAGATATTTTGAAAACGTGTTAAAATGGAATAGGAGGAAGATGAGAGTGAAGAGGAGGAGCATAAATAATTAGTATAAGAGGAGAGAGTGGGTCATGGAAAGAGGATGAAACTAAGAAAAGCATAAAGGATGAAAAACAAATTGTGGACATAATACACCCAGTGGGAGAAGCAGGAATACCATGTTCATACAGGGTGCTGAGAGTATTATGAAAAAATAACAAAGTGCCATAAGAATGGAAGAAAATAATTATAGTACCGATTTTTAAGAAAGGAGACAGGAAGAAGAGTACATATTATAAAGGAACAACACTGCTGGGTCACAGTACAAAATTATTAAGATAGTGTAAAAGAAAATAAGAAAGAAAATGGAGAAAGGAACAACACAGATTTAAGGAAAAAGAGGTCTACAATAGACTTGATCTTTGCCATACGACCGCTGATGGGAAAAAGCTATGAATGTATGAATTTGGGAAAGACCAGGTAATGGTGTCTATATATGTGGGGAACATATAATATGATAGTGTAGAGTTTGGAAAGGGATCCAGGAGGCTGGAGTGGACAGAGGAGTTGAATTGAGAGTAAATAGTATGTATGATGATAACATTAGTTGTGTTAAGACAAAGAAGGAGAAAAGGGCTGGACAAAGTGGTCTAGGATAAAGAATGGAGTGAAATAGTGTGGCAGGAAACTCTGAGAAGAGAGAATGAAAGCCATGATGTTTTCTGATGATTTTATGTTAAGGAGGAGAAGAAAGAGGAAGTATAGGATGGAGGGAAATTCAGCATGGCAAAGAGTAAATAGATGGTAATGACAAGGAAAAGGAAAGCTATAAAGTTGGATGGAGTAGAATTGAGAAAAGTACAGAACGTAAAATATCTGGGAAGAGTAAATGAAGTGGAAGGTGGAAGTAGTAGCCTTCGTTGCAGCACATGTGGGATACACCTATCAGCTACCGCTACATCCTTAAATCACAAAGTTAATAAATCAGAATGTTTTGACACAAGCCACAAAGACCTAGACTGGCTTGTCCGCATCCATGCCGGTACCCACAACCAGGACTTTCAAACCTGCTACACCACCAAAATATTAAGAGCATTTCTCAAACAGTACAACAGTTCTCAATACAGACAGTGAGAACTGAAATGGCTTACCAATATGTATATATATTACTATTTTATTTTTACATTTTTTCCCCGTTAAAAATTATATATTTATATTGGATAGCTATATTTAAAGCTTTGAGAAATTTATTTTTACTCCTTCAAGAGTTGGCATAGTGTTTCTAACTGTTTATTTTTTAGTTCAAAATTGAGTTATTTGGTGGTTTAAAGAGTATTCCTTCTTCTCTTTGTTAAAATTTGAGTTTAAAAACGTGTGTGAAACTATTTTACTATAAAAGAGAGAATAAAGAAAGATTTCACCTTTGTGCATTGGATTCATCCCAGAATGTTCTTTTAACAGGTGGGCTTTCTTAATTTAATTTAATTTAATTTAATTTAATTTAATTTATACTTATTAGTTGTGTTTTTTTTTCTATTTACATTATTATAAAATGCCATTAAACAAGTCAGTTATAGACTAGTACATCTCTTAGGCTCCAATCACCAGTGAACAATATCTTTAAACACACATTCTGAAATAACGTCACTCTATGAATGTGGTATGTCCAGTAATTACGGTAGAAAGAGAACTTGAAAATCACATGTTGACATTGAGAACTAAGATTGGTATGCTCAATAGAGACAACTGCGTGTAAATATATTTGCAAGGTGCGTGAAAGAAAAATGTTGTTTTGACTATTGTAAACACAAATTGCATATTTTTCAAGTGAATATGTAAAAATTCCTTTACTAACTAATCTCCAGGTCGTTGTATACCCTGAACAAAGCCTGCCCACCATATTTTAACCGACAACGGGCTACCGGTTGTTTGGACTTACAATGTGGAGGTGATCCAGTCCATTTGCGGCCAACCCTCCTGCCACTCCTTGTCTACGTATGAATCAAAGGCTCCCAGAATTAAACTTACAGGATACTCGCCCTCATAGAATATAGCAGGATTAGTGAGGCCGTTATTGAGGTCAAACACTTCACTAGCTGTGGAAACAAACGAAACAAACACATCACTCTCTTGTGTTGGTTAATAGCATCACCAAAGCATGTATAAATATTAGATATCTGAATGTTAAGAGGTTTGTTTTACAATATTTAGTTTGGATACAAACGACGCAGATAGGATAGTTGTGGAATGGGGTCCATTACTTATTTAATAAATAGCTTTATCAACGTCTTAATTTAAGAAAACAAGGATTAAGAGGGACTGCACCAGCATCCACTAAACTACCTTAATGTGACAAGAATTTAATGCTTGATCATAGTAAAGTGAAAAATATGGTATTGATTTGCGCTTAAAAAATTGTGAAATTTTGTTAAATAAAAACTTGTGTTTTGGCATCAAAAGTGGGTAAATAAACTACTTTTTCAGTTAAAAATGGTAACAAGAAGCAACTCGGTGCTATAAAGGATAGAAAAACCAACCAATATGGTAAAATCAAACCTGGCCCGATCTGCCACAGATCTGGCTGGTTCTGGGTTTGATATGAATATTAATGGAAGATAATTTACATGTAATGATATTCATTTATTTAGATTTTTGCTTATTATAGCCCCATATAGACCAACACCTTTCATATTTGAAAACTAATGGGATTAAATTAAGGCCATGCATGATTATTGCTCATGGGAAAATTTATTCAACTATCAACTTGGTTTGAAATAATTTATTGTACCCAAAATTATTACACACAGCTTTTGTCACTTCATCACGTTAGGACATATTTCCGCTTAAAATCCACCACATGGCCACATCGGTTATGGAATTAAATTAACTTAGAAATATGCCTGGCTCCGTGGTGTAATTAGCTTATGTGCTAGTTTTGTGTTGAGCTAGACTTCCAAGGACAGGGAGATTGAAGTTCGTATCTCGATTGAGTGAACTGGGGATGGTTCTTTCTAAATTGTTTTCCACTCTCCCTCCACACAAATGTGGGTTCAATTCTTCTAAAATCAACCTTCCCAATCCCCAGCCCATTAGTGTAATTAGTACTAAATTGTAAAACCCGAACAGGTAGTAAGATGTGGTGCTAAATAAATAAATAAATAAATACATTTTTTTGTGTCATTAAATAGACAACGCACAAATTAAACAAGATCAAAATTGCAAAATGAAATCTACATACATCTATTTATAACTAATTTTATGTGTTAATTTTCACCATCCTAAATAAATGTAAATAATAACACAAATGATCAATTTCTAGTAGGGATATTTTTGTTTAAAATGAAAATATTCATTCAATATAATTTAATATTTAAAGTTTAGTTACAAATAAAATAATGTACAAATTAGTACCAATATTTCTTAATAAACTATCAAGTTTGTAGATTTTGATTCACATTTTTAAATTAGGTCGTTTATTTTGGATTTAAAAAAATGTGTTGCACACATGGATATTCAAGAATAGGTGGGGATAAGTTGGCAACCTTGTATTTGATTTGCTTGTGTTTGTAGTAAGAGCATTTTTATTGAATGTTTGGCAATTTGCGAAGTGAATGATCTAATATTTGGGAATGAACAATCTGATGTTGATGATGAAGTTATATTCATGAAATGCTGGAAAAGTTTTGAAGGAGTTGCAGGGAAAGTGCTGACAATATCATGTAAGTTAAAATTCTTATAGGCCTATACTATTCTTAGCTTTTAATTTTATAATGCTGTAAATCTTAAATATTTTTTTCTATATATATGCTTATTTATAATTATGATGGACTCTTTGACAATTAAGATGGGGGATTATCCATAAATAAAAATTTGTCTCTTAAGTGTCATGGTGTTAGTAGCTATAGAAGGCCTACATAAACAAAAAGTACAGTAGCCCCATGGCTTCTTTGGTGCTGACTGACAGCTTTGAAACGTTACCAGACCAAATTATGTATACCTACGCCGGACCAAATTATCTGTAAAAACATGTGTTTAGCAGCTGTCACTTTTTATGGCCAAAATTTAGGTATATACCTAAATGTTGACTGTCAGAAGTCAGCTGTGATCTGTCAGTCAGCACCAAAGAAGTCATGGGGCTAGTGTACTTAGTACAACCTATATAAGAGTGAATATAATAAGCACATAAAATCTTGTATCATTAATATTATTAATAAATAGGCCTACTTCTGGTCCTATGTTTGAAATTGATTCATGCACGCACTGCTGCACGCCAACATAGCGTTTGGCCATATATGATTCCTAACCATTTACCAAAACACCTCTGAATCAGCATAATAATATCGACTACATAAGTCTATCAATATTTTTCCATATTCATTATTAAAATTTTTAAAACAACAGATTTTGACAAAGACTAGGCCTAAATTAGCTTTGAACAATAACTTTCCACTTTCTCGCCAGTGCAGTATGGTATTTGATTTAAGTTGAAGTGTTATTTTAAATAATTGTTTACATGAGTGTACTTAATTAATCTTATAATTATATTATTGGTATTAACAGCATGCCTTTTTTTCTTCTTCAGAATTTGTTAGTGTCAGTGCCACAACTCGAGATTTCAAGGTTAATAATTATCACTTCTCTATAAAGATAAAATTGGGAACACGGCTTTGTGAAATTAGGAAAAGTGAAGTTATAGTCTATCATGGAACATTTAATTTTTTTATTTAATATGATCTGAAGAACATTATTTATAAAACATATAAGCTTTTCATGTTTATAAAAATACTTGAAACAAAATGTGTCTAATCTTTTTAATTCCTTTGTTTACACATTTATTTATTAACACCACGTCTTAGTACCCATAAGTCTACATGCCCTAGCTATTCTAATGGGTCAGAGATGAGGCAGGGCGTTACTAGAGGAAATGTACATTAACTTCTTGAAATTAAATAGTATATTTTTTAATTAAATTTGTAAAAGATTTGACATTTTCTTAGTCATTTATTTCTGAAAATTTATAGGTGTGTATTGTAGTAAAGGTTGGACTTCCGATAACAGGGAGATTGAGGTTCGAATACTTGTAAGGTCTATTGAAGGAGATTTTTCCGTAATGGTTTTCCAATTACCCAAACAGGTATTAAAACGCAATTTGCTATTAAATAAAAAAACTTACCTTTATTGAAATTAGTTTATAGACAAAATTAGATTGCTTCAAATACAACTTCTAGCTAAGAATATTCCAGATCTCCCCAGATCTGGTGTTTTTCCACATGGGAAGACTTAATTTTTCATTATTAAATTTAAAATATTAGTCTTTGCCCACAATTTGACTGTCATAAAAGTCAGATTAAACACATATTTCCCTTATTTAGCAATGGTCTTTGACCGAGGGATATACATTTTATTTAATGGGAACTTTGATTGATTTTGGAATATTAAGATTTTTGTTGTTGTAATAGTGCAGTTTCCAGTGGGTGCTTTTTTTTCAGGCAATTTCAAACCAAAACCAAAAAAGGTTATATATATGCATGCATAGTTTAATAAAAGTTATTATTATAATGCTATTGGTATTTCAGTTTCTCTGTGCATTCATTGCAAATTATTATTTAAAAAAAAAGCTTCAAGTATCTTTATAATACATCATTGAATAAAAATTATGGTGGCATGAAATTTGTTAAGTTGTAGTTTTGATATAATAAAAACAAATATTTCATTAGTTCATTGTATTGTGTAATGCCTAAATACTAGATTCTTTAGAATTTTTTCATAGCACTTTGTGAGAAGTATTTATCAAAGTAAATTGTATCTTCTACTTTTGTACAAATATTTAAATCAATAAGGAAAACCTTTTATTGCTTTATGAGGTAATTTTATTATATTTGTAAGAACGTACAGGAAAATGGATAGAAACATATAAAAGGAACAAGCAACACAAGCACAGTTCAAACTTTACATTGTTTTCATTAGACAAAGAGGTCATGGTTGCCTCTTGAAGAAAATTGATCGTTACCACCAATCCCCCGACCTAGGTTTCTTTCTATCATAACTCATCAGGGAGGAGTGTGTAACATGCAATGCAGCTTCCTAAAAGAAGAAGACGAGTTGAGTGTTTCACACTCCGCGCTGATGAGTTCTGATAGGATGAAAGCTAGGTCAGTGAATGGAGCGGTGACGATCAATTTTCTTCAAGTGGCAGCCATGACCTCTTTGCCTAATGAAAACAATGTAAAGTTTGAACTGAGTTCTAACCTTAATTGTAAAATCCATATTTTGCTTGTTCCTTTTATAAGTTTCTATCCATTTTTCCCGTACGTTCTTACAAATATATTACCGCGGTATAAATAAACCAAACCTATTTAGTTGTCACACCTAGACAGGTATGGTTTATTTCTACAACTCTTAGTCTATTTACAAATCAGGATGCATATGAAAAATGATAATAATGGTTGTGCTGTATATTAAAATATGAGTGTAAGGCCTACACACTATAAAACTGTAGTTCCAAAAGTTCACATTTAAAACACAACATGATATAATAGAACATCCAAGGTCTTTCAACAGAAGAAAGTAGAACACTGACTAAAAGAGCTTGAGATTTATTTGTTTGCCTGTGTGAAAGAAAGCTCAAGTTTGAACAACAATGTTTTCAGTGCTTGTTTTGTCAACTTACGCTCCACAACAGTTGTGTCTGAGGTGATTGTTGAGAGGACAGGTTCCACAGCCACAACAGACATCACAAGATAAGGCAACAAGGTTTGGATGACAGTCAAGGTCCATGCCATCTGCTGGTCGCTGTCCAAGCCTTGTTTCCCTGGGGATTCCACAGGGCTGGGCTGTAACGACATGTAGGGATGCTCAAAGAATTAGAAATCAATGAGGTAAAAAGACAGCTCACAAGTGTCCTTAATGCAACATGTGTTTTGGTGATAGTTTCATGTTTGACCGAGAAGGTTCACCCGCAACAGATGATTTATAGAAGTGTCTTTGTTTTAAGGTGGGTATTTAGCAAACGAGCGAGCAAGAGAAAACAAAAGTGAGCATTCTCACTCAATAATCATTCAGTGAGTACCAGTTAGCGAGCGAGCAAACATTCACTTGCTCATGTAAAAAAAAAAAGATTGGGAGTTTGGCGATATATCAAAGAAAAGATCTGTTCTTGCTAGTTTAGTGTGGACAGTGATTATTGTATGGTTTGAATGCTTATGGCACAGTGCAGTAAAGATTTTTATTTTTAAATACTGAATTATTAATTTTTTGGATTTATCTTTGTAATTAAATGGTCAAATGAAAAAGTTTAAAACTGATTAATGCTTATAATGATCTGCCTGTTTTATGGGACTCTGCTGTACTATACTACAAAAATAAGGACAAACAAGAGGGTACTTGGACAGAGTTGACCAACATGTTGGAGACTAAAATCTCAGAAATTAAATAGAAGATTCAAGCGTTGCTTGCTTCATTTGGAAGGGTGGAAGAAAAGCTCTAAATTACTACAGGAATAGGCACAGAGGAAGATTATGACACAACATGGTTTGCATTTGAAAGATTACTCTTCTTAAAAGACACAAATAAGCCGATGTAGACACAAAGATACATCAAGAGGGGTAAGTACCTGCACAAAGTTGCTTATTATTTAGATCATAAAATGAATTAGTGCCTAATGGTTTGGAAATTTATAGTAGGACAGTGTAGAAACACTGTGCAATAATGTAAAGTAATTAATAGTGAAGGAAGCCAACCTGAAAGGAGAGTTAGGTTAGGCCTAGATAGAAAAACACACTTATCTCTTCATTTCTTCTCTTATTAAACTATTGCACTATATTACACTTCACACATTGCTTTGAATTTTTGGAAATATTCCTCTATCGTTAGAAGAGACACGTTGAAAACACACAAAGCAAGATAGGCTATTGAACTACATTTCATACTACAACTACTACATGTTTCAAATCATTCTAGAAACATGTAGTTCAATAGCCTATCTTGCTTTGTGTGTTTTCAACGTGTCTCTTCTAACGATAGAGGAATATCTCCAAAAATTCAAAGCAATGTGTGAAGTGTAATATAGTGGAATATTTTAATAATATCTGTTTGTCTTCATTGACATTAAGATGGCTTATTGAAAGCAGGGTTGGAAAAAATGTGGATTATTTGATAAAATTACACATTGGCATTAGAAACTTGAAAGTTCATTGCCAACAAAAGTACACCACCTATGCCTATCTTGGGATAGTTCCATTCAGTCCACCTCATTACACCTTATCCCCTTCAGGTCCATTCTAATGTTATCCTCTTCCCTTTGGGTGTACCATTCGTACCCTGAATACAGTTATAGCTTTCTCCATTTGTGCTGCATGTCCTGCCCACTGTAATTTGTGAGATTTGATTATTTTAACAATGTCTTGTTATAAGTACAGTGTTTGTAGTAGTTCTTAGTGTAATAGCAATTTGTTGCTGTTGTTTACATAGCTTTCCATAAATTAACTTTGATAAAAATAATGTTTAGCTTAGTAACACAATTTACTATTTACCAATTTGACTAAGGTTGACAAAACTTTTTTTTTATAAACAACATTCAGATTAATCAATCTGTGCTGTCACAAAATATAATCCTAACAAACATATATCATGATTTTATAAAATTTACCAATTAAATCTAAATATGTGATGTTTTTCCTAGAATGCTCTAAAGGAGTATCAGTGCCTAAACATAAAATAGCCAGACAAATATTTGAAAGAGAGGTTACAAAACTGCTCCGTGAACAAATATTTTCAATGCCACCTATTAAGATCAAACCAAAGCATTCAAGGTCGGATGTAATTACCTTGGTCTGAGATTTAAGCCTCTGTATGAGATGTGTAATTAATGAGGCCTGTAACCTGTCCAGCTCCAAGGACCACTTGGCTAACACTGGCAGGAGGATCCTAGTGGCTGAACCCACCACACTCGGAGAGGGGTCATCCAGCGCAGTCATCGACAACTCTTCACACTGAAATATTATTCAATAGATCACACACTAGGGAAGAAAAGCTTTGCAGTTAGCCCTTATAACTAAAAATAATGTAAAGATGGGGATGTATGGGGAACCAAAGTGTTCTAATTAAAATTCTGATCTATTGACTAACCGTTTAAAATTCGTTTCAGAATTACAGGTTGAATATTCGAGATAGTGTTTGGAGGCAAGATAATAGAGATGATTTCACTCCACCAATTAAAAATGTCCTTCATGGGCAGAAAATAGATTCTACTTTGAGAAAGGTTAAAATAAGAAAGTGTTGAATCAATATACATATTGACCCAAAAATAGCCCCCATCTTAAAATTACAATGACTTTAAAAGGAAAACAATATTTATGTCTGAAAAGGAATAATTTTGCTTTCCCAATGTTGATATTATTTGCATCTTTGGCTATCTCATATTTTGTTGCTGCCCCATGATAAAGAAAAACATCATATAAATATGTCGTTTGGCAACAATAGTTTGCGCGTGCATGCATATTTTCAAAAAGGCACTCCAAATTTACAGACAATCCAGATTCCAGGTTTGAATTGCCACGCAAAATCCAGCATACCATTTTTTTTAGCCCCATGTCTTAGTACTCGTTTGTGTTACAGGGTTCTTACAGACATATGAAACATAAATTTAAGGACTTTTCAAGGAATTTTTAAGGACTAAAACTGTTATTTCTCGTAATGCCTAAAGCTAAAAAGCCAATAAAAAAATTATAAATTGTATCAAATTTTAAATAGATATAAAACAACCACTTTTCACTATATTTAATTAACATGGAGGACTATAAAAATATTAATCTAGCTTTGTTGTCACTTACTTCACTCGCCTTGGTTTATTGGTTAGTGCAGTCATTCTAGATTCAGTACATATGGTAGTATGGATATAACAGGACAATGAGCGCTAAGGTGAAGGGGAGATGAGCTACTAGCTATCGGTGGGCAATTTAATGCAACACTGTAACTTTAAGTACTAAAAGTGCTAATAGGTAGTCAAATATCCTAAAAGAATTATTAAAAAAGACAGTTTTAATACAACTTACAAAAAAAAAGCGAATGCACATGAATTGAGATTTTTAAATATAGAAAATTACAGAAAATAGCATTGTATTTGATCACCATTATGCAATGCATTTGTCGGAGAAGTTAACACTGTTTCCTCTATAGAGATCCAATCCCATGGGTGCAACTATCTCTGAGCTGATGACGCAATAACAAATTAAACAAAATCAGCGGGGAGTAAAGTAAACAGGAGCTAACGCTTGATCAAAGCGGATGCACTAGATATTTACCACCCCAGTGATTCTTACATCACGGTCTTTACAACCATTTCAAAAATAAATATTGAAACCTGGAAATTACAGGACTTTTCCAGGCCTTGAACAAAGACACATTAAACTCCAGGTCTTTCAAGGACTGTACGAACCCTGGTGTTATTTGTTTATGTACTAATTATGATTATGGTTTTAGGGATTAGGTAGGTTATATTATGAGGATGTGTACCCTCAGTTGCGTGGTGAGATAAAGTGGAAAACCATTTTAGAAACACCACCCTCAGATTAATGACCGAGATTAAAACTTCGATTTCCCTGTCATCGGCAGTCTAATCTACCGCAAGAGGAGTGCACCACTAAGGAAGTGATATTAAATAGGTACGTGCCTCAGTGGCATGCTTAGCTAAAGCACTACTTTCGTGTTGAGCCAGACTGCCGAGGGCAGGGAGATTGACTTTCGAATCTCGCTCTGGTGAACTGGGGATGGTTTTTCCTAAACAGTTTTCCCCTCTCCCTCTATGCAAATGAGGGTTCACTTCCTATAAATTCAACCTTTTCAAATCCTAACCCATTAGTGTAATTAGTACTTAAGAGTATAAACTGAACGAGTAGTAAGACGCGCTGCTAAAAAAAATAAAAGGTCAGTCGGGTTTATTGATGCCATGACTTAATGATATTTTTCCACATTATGGCTAAGATGAGAAATTTTAATAAACTGCCATCGCAGTATTTTACTTTAAAAATAATGTTCAGGTAGGTTTATTTCTCATTTGATCTTTGTCAAAGACCGTTTTACATTTTAAATAGTTCAACTGCCATTTTGACAAAATATTGAATTACTATCGATTACTAACTATGAACTTTGTTCATAGTCAATTATGTTCAATGCTTCATGATCTGCTTGAATTCCATGATACAAATTTGGAATTGTTATTTCATTTTGACAAAGCAGCATACAATTTTAACTTTGAGTTTGGCTTTTTTCCCCAAGTGAATCTTTTTAAATATTTAATAATGAATTGAAAGGACTTTCTTAAACATTTGGTAAAGGTCAACACCTAACATTGACCTCTATCAATAATACGTGTAAATAAAGCGTCATCAACTCATGCACAAAGAGATAATATTAAAAACTTGTCAGAAAGTTGAAAAATAAACTTTGCATTAAATTGATAAACAAATAAAAGTCTAAGTTCAAGTTTAAGCCTTAAAAACTTTATTATGTTTTATGATATAACTCTATAAGGAAAACCTCTTTTCGCTTTATGAGGTAATTGTATTATACTTGGAAGAAGTTATTATGTTTTATGGTAATTATCTGCAATGAAAATAGTCAAAAAAAAATTTTGGATATTAAAAAAATTCCCCAAGTAATTCCAAAAGTTCCTTTCCTTTGCAAGGGGAAATTCCCCGAGAATTCTTGGTTTTCCATGTGAGTAGAAACTGTGAAAAAGATTCTAGAACCATTTGTGAAAAGCAGTAGTGGCAGCTATATTTTGAGAAGATGTTCAAACTGAAAGAGGTGGGGGAAAAAAGGGGAAAATTAGCAGAAAAGGATGGAGAACAAGGATGCATTAAAGATAATCTAACAAGTAAAAGCGCCAGTTGCGGACAAACTAACAGTAGAAAGGACTTGGTAAAGCATTCATGGATGTACTCATACTTTTAACAATAAGCCTAGTTCCTTGACTTATTACAAATTTCACGACTCAATCTGAACTTTTACTTCAGGAATCCGTCGAGGCAAAGAAGCCTGTGCCCAAGCCACCAGCAATAAGGACCATATCTGTTACCTACTCATATAGTTATAAACTTTCCAAAACTGAATATAGTGTACTATGCGATGGACTCTTATTTGTGTTCAACACAAACTATGAACACGCTGCTCTGGCACAAGATGGATTAGCCTATGCTCAGACCTAGAGAAAACAATTGCTCAGCCCTCACAAGAGGTAGGCCTCCCTCAGACTGGTATCCCCCACCTAGCTTTCGAGCAATACATCACCTATTTTATATCCAATATATTTGATCCGCACTTCCCTGACACTATGCCAAGAACAAAGAATCTAAACTTAAATTAAAAGTAAGCAATCAAACCCCTTCATGCCAACAAAGATAAAATTATTCTGCCTGCCTAGAAAGGATCCACTATTGTTCTTCTCAAGCGCGCTGAAGCTATGACTATTCTTTCGGACCCTAGAGAATATGTACTTCAGTATAGAATTTAAGGAATATTTTCAGTGCGAGGGCCCCTGCCAGAAACTTACACCTGCCTGTACTCTACCTTCTTCCCAGAATTCACATAGCAATCCCCCTACTACCAGGATGTGGTTCCCCCGCATAAGGAATCTCTGAGTTGGTTTACTCGCACCTACAACCCTTAGTCAAAGAACTTCCATCATATATCCAAGAGAGTCAACATTCCTAAGACCCCCACCCCCCCTGTCTTAGTTACAATTAATGCTACCACTCTATAAACCAACATAATTTGTAATCATCATTTCCTTGACAAACATTATTTCCAAATCAAGGGTACTTCCATTGGTACTCGTATGGCCCCCATGACAACCTCTTCATAGAACTATTGAAAGAACCTTTTCGATGACCCAGACCCATGGTTCCGTTACAATGATAATATTTGTATGAGTTTGACACACTCTAAAGATTTGCTCAACATTTTCCTGAAAGAACTGAAACATTTCAGTAGTCTCAAATTCACCGACAATATCTCACTACAGCATGTCTTCAGTGAGAACAACACTGTCCGCGTAAAACCTACAAACAACCAACAATACCTTCATCCCCGCAGCAGACACCCTTATTACACTAACAAGTCTCTCCCATACAGCCAGGCCATTGGGCCAGACACATATGTTCAGACACTGCTGACCTACCTCACTCAGTATTGCAATACACTCCTTAGCTTTCGAGAGAGAGGGTACCCTTCAACTCTTATTGACACTCAAATTTCAAGAGCCCTCTCAAATGACTTGACACAACAAATGTAACACAATATTTTTTATATGTGAACAATTAAAAATATACAATGATTTTGACGCTTTAACTAGATCGGCCATATAGTGGATATAAAAACACGCTATAAAGAAAAATGTCAAATACTTTTGTTAAATTAAATTACAAATTACAAACATATTTTGGGTGAAACTCATCAATAAAATGCTCGGTCAAGTATTAATCGATATAAAACATATTTCCGGGCGAAACACACACACTCACTTGAAGAAATCTCCCGGAAGACATGCGTCCTCTCTTTAAACCTGTTAGTTTTAGAAACTTCATTCTGAGACATGTTACCCCTCAAAAACCGGCTAACATCAAATGATCAAAAACTGTCAATACAGACGATTGCTGGTCACACACAAAAATATCATTTCAAGAATCAAACCTTTCTTTGGCATGTCTGGAAACAAAGAATGCCCTTCACCTGGCAAGGTCATGTCACACAATACAACTTTCAGGGTTATTTAAAAATAGATTAAACTGATCTACTTATAATACATACATTTCTTAGAGCCAAAGTGGCTGCAAGAGTACAGAGATATAACTTGAAGCCAAAAGAGAAAATATATATTTTAAGCCCAAATGACTGAAAAGGTGAAATGACTAAGCTTTATATAGTTAATTTATCTTTTTAAAAGTTTTTAAGAGACCTTATGTTGCAGTCTTAAAAATATGCCAAAACTAAAGATAGTAGAAATATCAAAAGTAAATATGATTATTTTTTGTTTTCAAAGGGAACTCTCAATTTCAGTATGACTAGCTTGATGGGCGCATGCAAAAGAGCTGACAGACTTATGCGTGTATGCTCGCGGGGTTGGCGGCCCCTGGTTCAAAGTTGCTCGGAAGAGTGATTGAGGAGAAGGGTGGGAGTGTAAGAAGAGGGGGCAGCAGGAGGAGTTGATCTACAAGTGCATGGAGAAGAGAAGTGAAGTTTAGGGAGGGGCAAACTTTGAACCATTGCTACGTGTGCAGCAAAACCATGAACAGGAAAGATGAAGCCGCGGGAATGAAGTTTTTGAGGAAGATATTAGTTGCCACGAGGAGAAACAAGATTAGGAATGAAGTTATCTAAAAAAGAGTTAGGGTAAAGGGAGTACATGAGATAGTATACTCATGTAAAAAGGATGGAAAAGAAAATAATCAAAAGGAGAGTAATGGAGATGAAGTATGTTGGGAAAAGACTGCAAGGGAGACTAAGAAAAAGATGGGAGGAGCAGAGAGCAGCAGGTGTTTGGGAGTAAGTAAAGGAGGAAGAATGGGGGACAGAAAGAGGAAAATAAGGGTGTTTTACTGAACTGATCTGACCACCGGATGGATACGGTTGATGACGTTGTAAAAGGTTCAGCTATAATCTTTAGGGGCACATCCTGAGGTTATAGTAAGTACATATGATAAGTTTCCAATGTCTAAAGTTCTAACACACAAACATACACATTGTTTTATTTATGGTAGCAGTGGCCTGGTCAAATAAAGCTTCACCAAAGCTAATAATCCAAGATAATAACTTACTTGATATAACTCTATAAAGAAAACCTCTTTTCGCTTTGCGAGGTAATTGTATTATATTTGGAAGAAGGTACAGGAAAGGTGGATAGAAACATCCATGTCCTTTTCCTGTGTTTGTCCTTTT
>CABFOV010002824.1:58143-76703 GCA_902141375.1 Timema poppense | reverse complement strand
GTATTCGTCTGTTGTCAGTTTGTGATTTTTAATCTTGTAACACACACCCAACTTGTCAGTATGTACAGTCGCTGGACAGTTATATCGTACAGTAGCATGTATAGTTAATTTATTATTACATAATATTTTGAGATAAAAAAATTAAAAATTACATAATATTTTACTGCTTGTTAGTTGGCAGCTCGTTTAATGTGACCCCAGATAATCAAATCTACTGTACATTAATTCTTACGTAAATAAAAAAATAGCTAAAATTAAAGTTAACACTCTTTTTGTTATATTGCATTTGTTTGTTAAGTTTGTCCTGTAATTATATCGGGTGAACATCCTAGCCAGGCGGTAGTGGAAATTATATGGCTTGAATAAAGAAGTGACCCAGGCCACAAACTGGAAACAGTAATGGATGTAAAAAGGTATACAAATTAGCGGCAGTTACTAAAACAAAAGTGGCTGCAGGGGTCTAAGGAATTTAATAATTACATCTAATGGGTATACAAAGCTTCGACTTGGCTCCAAAAATTATAAAGCTTTGCCAATAAAAAAAAACCTAACTGTGCAACAAACATTTTTCAAGTTATTTTAGTGAATTCATTTTTATAAATGTTCAAAAGACATTTTTTTCAAGAATAAAACAATTTAAAGTTTGCTTCAAATTGAAAAAGTGGAGTTTCCACACCTCTGTTACATAAAAATTTATAGTGAAATTGGCAAGAAGGCAAGAGCACAAGTGGGGGATAATGTTTATGATTCATAAATAGTTGAAACCATACATAAATAATTACTCTCCCTGGAAAAAAAAAGTGAGGTGAGAGACAAACTTTCAAGAAGTTATTCGACTGTGTCAGGATCATATGCTCCTGTAGAGGGTGATAAAGAAAATAGTGAGGCATTTAACTGCCAGTTACAGAATGTAATTAAATTATATTTTGAAGAAGGTACAAAAAAGGTGGATAGAAACATATTAAAGAAATGAACAAACTATGACTTTATGGGTGATTTTATGAAAAAAGGAAACATTAAGTCCCTTTCGATTAGTAATAATAAATGTTTATACTATCACATTTAAACTTTATACCTAGTTGATTGAACATTAATGTTTATAATAAGCATGTGTTATTGACAATTTATAATCAATAACATTAATTGAAAAATTATCAGTTTTCTCAACTCCAACCTATTGGGAAACTTTTGTTTAAAATTATAGTAAACTTTGAAATAAATCAATTATAAAAACGTGGAGGCACACCAATATGTCCTCAAAATTTTATCTCAACTTCATGGAATAAGTAGTTCATTTTACGTCCAATAGAGTGAGGAAAATGAAGATATTTCAGCCATTTTTCTTGGAACAGTGTAGTTGTTTGAATGGTTTTCATTGTGATTTTTGTTGAAAGAACAAGCATTGGTAGCATGAGTATGCTTTTTACTTCTCAATACCATGGTTTTAATAATATGCATGTTCTAACTACTTTTAGTTGAGAAAGTATTATAAATTTAGTTACATAACCAAACTGATCTTGCCAAAAGTTGGCTCAAGAACCATATTCAAACTAATATTCCTCAACCTTGGAGTTGATAATAATAATAATAATAAATGCAAACGACCAGACCTTTTTTATACATCCATAATAAATGCAAACGACCAGACACTTTTTATACATCCCAAGTTTATATTAAAACATAAGATTTTTTATTTTAACTAAATTTAGTCCTGGGTTTAATTCACAATTAGGTTAGGGCTACCAAGTAATTTTTTTAAATAGTGCAACAGTTTATTTGAAAATGAATTTAAAATAAATACTTGAACACAGGTCTGCTTTGTAAATATTTGGTGTAGAGCTTTATTTTTAATATGCCCTACGAGTCTCACAAGATATCTCTAGAAAAGAGTTTTTAAGTAAAATCATATAATTTTGTTTAAGGTACTATTAATAAAAACAAAAAACTTACCAGCTATGCGAAGTGATCTTGTAAAGTATGAAGAATTAAAAAAAAAGAATGAGACCAATGGCAAAAAAGAAAAAAAGATGGTCAAATAAAGGCTTTTCTGAGCTTTCAGAGAAAAAAAAAAAGTGGCGGGAATCTTTAAACAAACGTTACCAGAACAATAAACAAACAAGAACCACAGAAAGATTAAAGTTTGTTAATTATTCTCTAGCAAGCCTTTCAGTACTTAAATGTAACTCTAATAATGGAAATGGAATTAAAGAAGAACCAAGAAGTTCTGGCTTAAAATCATTGGAAATAGCCAGTACCAATATACAAAAAACGAGAGGACGGAAAAAAGTTCGCAAGGACAGAGCAACATACAGAACAATAAATAAGATGAAAAACCAGTTGATCAATATAAAAAATATGGAAAGGTTCAAAAAGAGATACCAATGTTTAAAAATGAAGAAAGGAACTATCAATCAAAACACCCCACGAACTAAGGTAAGAAAATTGTTAAAAAGATGCAACGTGTCAAGTGAGGTAAAAAAATTGCTTTTTATTAAGTGGTTGAAACACAATTCTATTCAAATTAAAACAAAAAATGTAAGATGACAAATCCAAACAAATATTTACTAAGATGGTAATGGGCAAAATTTTGAAAGAATACAGGCTATTAAAACAGTCACGTGCGTTCTTGACATATAAAAGGTTTTCTAGCTGTGAACATATGAAAAAGAACATACATTATGAACGAAAATTGTATCTAAGATCTTGTATTCCTAAAAATGTTACTGATGATGTTCAAGTTTTTCTTGAAAAAGATGAAAACAGTAGAATGTGTTCTGGAAAAAAAAGAAACCTTAACCAGAGGAAAAATAAAGAAACAAAAACGATTGATAAATGATTCCATGAAGAGTTTGTATTTAAGATTTTTGGAGACTCACAGCTACAAAGTTAGTTATTCTTTGTTTTGCAAACTTAGCCCATTTTGGGTTATTCCTCCGATAGTCAGCAACCATGAGACATGTTTATGTATTCTTCATGAAAATTCAGAACTTTTAATAAAAAAATTCAATTTTCTAGGTATTATTTTTACTAAGAACACATAGGATATTTTCAAAGAAATATGCTGTGAAAGATACAGTGAAAAATGTTTGTTACAAACCTGTTCTTTATGCAAAAACAAAGAGATCAATATTGCAGAATTTGATGGAGACAAAGAAGATATGTTTAAGAAATGGACATCAACAAGAGAAAACCGCATCACTCAACAAAACAAAGAAATTGTCTGTCAAATAAGAAAGAAAGTTGACATAAGATGTACACAGAAAGAAATGATTTGATACTTTTCTAAACAATTTGCTTAAGTCTATGCATCATCACTTTAATATTGTTAACCAATATAAGAGCTTAGGTGACTTGAAGGCAAATCTTAAAAGTACTGAGATACTTATACATGTTGACTTTTTAGAAAATTAGAGTTTGTAAATATTCTGAAGAAGTACAATCTGTCCACTTTGGTGCATCTAAGCACTAAGTCACCCTGCACACAGGTGTTATATACTACTTATGTGGCATTTCCAATACCATAAAAGTTGATTCATTTTGCAGTTTGTCTGACTCATTAAACCATGGGCCATCAGCAATTTGTGCACATCTTCATCTTGTAATTGAAAGTGTCAGCTCTCGGTTTCCAAATATTAATATTGCACATTTTTATCAGATAGCCCAGCAACACAATACAGTACAATGTTTTATTTATTTGCACCACATCTGGCAAATTTTAAAATCAAATGTCAAACTTTGACTTGAAACTACAGTGAAGCTGACCTCGACAAAGGTGCCTTGGATCAAATCGGTGGTGTCATTAAACAAACCACGGACAGACTTGTTGCTCAAGGTGAGGACATACCTAGTTGTACAGCACTGGTTGACAAATTAAAAAAACCAAAATTCCAGTGTTAATATATACACAACAAAAAATGAAAATTTTAAAGTTTTAGAGCTTGCTTTGTCATAAGTTAATTCAGATGTAATAAAACTTATAATTTGAATTAAATGTACAAAATATACCTTGTAATACTCTAATCCTTTTTTGTATTTATTTATATTAATTCTGTGCTAGTAATTCAACTCAATGTGATGTGTAGAATCAAAATTTAAATATTCTATGAGGATTAAAATTTTTAGCTCTGCTATTGTTTTTCACATAGTTTTACACTTTAAGATGTAATAGCTGTAATTTTTTCAAAAACATTTCATTGTAATTTTTTTTACGTTAATTTCGAAACTCTATTATTTACCATTTCTGTAGAATGACCCTTATGATGAAAAGAACACAGTTCATACTTTACATTGCTGCCATTGGACAAAGAAGTATTGGTTGCCTCTTGAAGAATACTGATTTTACTGCCCAATCCCCCCTCCCCCCTACTTAAGTACACAAAACCATTCATAAATATTAGAGCCTAGTTGAATCCTAAATTTACTAGACGTCTGGGACGGGCTCAACCTAGGCATTGACCATAACTCTGCAGGGTTTGAGGAACCAGCACCAAGCGATAGTACTTGCCCCGACCAGGAAGCCGAAATTGACATATGGAGTGGGCCTCTCCCAGACGTCACTGAAATCAGAAGATGGTACGAGGAAGCCACCGCAACACTAAATATAGAGGAATCGACAACGGACTCCCTCGACGACCTTATCGAACAGATGGGCATTGAAGTGATAGACCCAGAGCCCGCCACCTGCACACCTGCAAGAAGAAGACCCGAAATCAACAGAGACTCAGCGGCCCTCGACACGATGGGGGATGAAACGGAGGAAGCAGGAGATGATGATGAGGACACCGCGGACGGCGTATCTCCCTTCCCCAGCCTCGGGAAGGACTTCCAAACACTTTGGGAACAAGAAGGCACTGCTTATGTAAGACTCGAGGACTGCAACTATGTAAGCCCAGCAGTCCCACCTATCCGGCCGTTGATGTGGTACAACAAACAGATTCCTCTCACTTGACGGCGGGGTGAGCATGCCAAGACCCAAGGACGCACCACACACATTCTGCAAGACTAAGACATCCGACAAAATGGACATCATCCTTCAAGACTGGCTGGAAAACGGACTACTGGAAAAAAGACAAGACGTATGCGACACCTTCCCGCTGTTCCTCATACCGAAGAGCAGCGGGGAAATCAGGATTATCCAAGATATGTTGGCCTGGACATTCGTACACCAACATTCTCCCTGAAATCAGCTGGTATAACCCTATCACGGTACCACAAGACTCCTACCTCTGGCAGATCGACCTGAGATCTGGTTTTTACCATATCTCAGTAGCGGAGTCTTCACGCAAGTTCCTCAGAGTGTACTACAGGGGACAAAAGTTCGCCATCACCAGGCTACCTATGGGCCACAGCTTGTCCCTCGACATACTCCAGAGGGTCAGCGTGGAGGCAATCGAGGCGATCACAGAGGTCCTGACTAAGACTAAAGGTGTCGCATACCTGGACGACTACCTCTTCTAAGAACCTGGACCAAAGGAACTACACCATGTCCCGGGCCTGCTAGAAACCCTGGGACTCACCATTAACAAGAGGAAGTTGTTCAGCCGTCCAACGAAGCAACTCACATACTTGGGCTTCCTGATCGACACAACAACCATGACCTTGCAACTAACGGAAGCAGCACAGGAACGAGCGACGATACTCCTAAAACATCTCACAGCTGCCGACGAGAAGGAGACACAACGAATCGCCGGCTACCTAACATGGGTTGGCCACAGTCTCTGGTGGCCAGCCTATGCCTACGCGAGACTGTACAGACACCAGCCAGCGATCGCCCAGAAACTGCTATCCTTCTCGAGGTGGTCAAACTGCGTCTGGACACAGCCCAAAACCACTCCAACCACAGTGTTCTCCGACGCCATCCCCTAGACGGTGGTGGTGTACAGTCCGAGTCGCAACGCCTCCCTAGTGCAGCGACTGGTCAGCCCTGCGGAGATAAACGAGGCAGATATGGTCGCGGGGCTGCTAGCCCTGTACTGGGAAAAAGAAGAATCAAGACCAGAGGTGGTGCGACTTGGCATGGACAACGCTTCCACGGACTGTCAACAGGGCGTGGACTTGTCTTCAACCGTCCCGGCCCTGGGATGTGTTTTGGATCGCGTCGGAGAACCTGGCGGATTGGCCATCAAGAAGGATATTAACCGACCTACTACAACTAGAGGGACCAATGGCGGGTCCTTTATTTATAAGCATCAGCCTGTCTGTTGTTAGCAACCAAAGAGTAGAGATTACAGGGATGTTAAACAAAGAAAGACCCTTTAAACAGAAGTTTTAAGGGGTTTCAAAAATAAAGAATATTTAAAGTGTTTCATACCTAAATCATATTTAAGAGGGTTTGGACCTAAAGAGTATGTGTTTCAAACCTAGATAGCCTTCAAGAAGTGTTAAAATACAGAAAATTTAAGATTCTAGAGGACATTTAAGAAGGGTAAGAAATTTTATTTTTTGCACTCTTACATTATTATTTAAAATATATAGAACTTTTTTTTCAAAAGAGATTAATTAATAAAAATAATGTATTAAAATTAATTATTCGATTTTCCATATTTAATATTTGTTCAAAATTTTGCTATTTGTTTCAGTAAAAAACTTCTATCTATATTATTATGATATATTATTTGTATTATATTTTATAATGTCAAAGCTTTTACAAGTATTGCCATATTAGTTTTAAAAACAATATATATTTTTAATCTAGAATTAATCTAAAGCGTCACTTTTATAATTTCTCATCCCCACCATGATCCCGATGTTTTGACTCATTTCCCATCCCGTTCCGATATAAAAATGTCATTCCTGTCCATCCCTACTTAAAATGGTTATTTTAAATCTTTATGCAATCCTACTATCTTGAATACCTATCATAGGATTTGAACGGCTCATCTCTAATAAATATACACGATGTGAAAAAGGATCTCTCAATCAATCATTGACTATGGTATGTAATGACAGTGGCCCCAAGACGCAGACTGAAGAGTCTCGTCAGGCCTATAATGAATAATGGCAGCGAGACATGGCTGATAAACGAAGGTTAGCAACTGCAAAAATAAGATTTGTAGAAAGATCAGTAAGATGCACACAACTTGACCACCACAAAAATAAAAACATCTTGAGTGAAATAAAGAGTAATTAATCCCCATTATAAACTATGTACAAAATTCAAGGTGGCTATAAAATATATTTTACAAAATTCCCTGACTTTTTCGGGTTTTCCAGGCAACATTTCCCCCCGTTTTAATGGTGGATTATGACTTTTGTTATTATTTTTCACATTTAACAAAAAAAGTTTGTATCTACTAAACATAAACGGTTTTATGAGTTATTTAAAAAATTAAAATATTATTTTATTTAGGTATTATTAACTTTTGTTTTAGTGTTTGGTTGCGAAATTAATGGGATATTTTAGAAATTTTTTAAAATTCTCTGACTTTTCCAGGTTTCCCCTGTCTGTAGTCACCATGAAAATTATTGAAGTAAATGGAAGCAGCACGTTGATAGGAATTCCAACAGAATACAAAAACTAATACTGTTTTAATCACCAGGTGGTTGATGAAACCATGGCAGACCAAGAAAAGGATTGAAAGACATTGGACTAATAGTTGCTGTGTGTATGATGATGACGACAATTAAAACAGGGTTGTCAATTCTCTAAAATAACATAATGTAACATTTACTTGGAAGATGATACAGTAAAGGTGGATAGAAAACATAGAGAATATGAATTATAAAATGATATAACATATAATTGATAGGAAAGGAAACTAAACTGAACAGATAGAATGAAACCTAGGCCGGGGAATTTGGCGATAACAATCAATTTTCTTCAAGAGGCAACCATTACCGCTTTGTCCAATGGCAGCAATTTAAAGTGAGAACTGTGTTCTTTTCATAGTAAAAGTCATATTTTGTTTGTTCCTTTTATATGTTTATATCCACCTTTCCTGTACCATCTTTCAAATATAGATTAAATTTTGTGCTGGTAACATAATTCATCATTATGTTTGAAATAAAGCATTTTATAAATAATGCAAAGTATAATATTTTTATCCAGCATTCATTTCTCTCTCTCTAATATTTGAACTTTGATTCGGCTTCAAGAATATATCATACTATTCAATTTTACTGTTCTTCGAATAGAAAAAGTGGACTTTGCACATATCTATCAAGATTCAAATGGAATTTTAAGATTTGAATTCAAGAAATATAGGATATAACCCATCTCTAAAAAACAAATAAACTTCTTTCTTAATCGTTATTCCCACTTAAAAATATTAAACATAATTTTAAAGTCCTTAAAAATATTCCTTTTTCATATTAAAAAATACCCCACAAAGAAAAATGGCAGTTCCGTTTGAAAAAGTTGGAGCGTAACAATCTTGAAGTGTTGTCAGATGTCAAGTAATATAGATGCAACTGGATGGAGGGTTAAAATATATAATAAGCTTGTGAGGGAAAAAAAACCCTGACATGCCACAGTGAAAATTATTAGTTTAGCATGCCATCACCACTCGCATACCATATTGGCCTGAATATAAGACAATAGTTTTTATTAAAAATTGAAAGCAAAAAATAGGGGTCATCTTATATTTGCAACCTAGCATTATTAATTTCAACTTACTTTTGTGTTAAGCCGTTTGTATTGCGTATTTCTAACTAAAGCTAATACATCTATCACAAAACACGTTTTCACACAAGAAACAATAAAAATTTAGGCATTTCAAATGCAAATTATCGTCACGACATAGCTTCTTGTGTTAAATTTCAAACTAATTTTGGTGAAAAGCTGCATCTTTTAAATATTATTTACTTGCTTTGACCCCAGTAAGTTTTATTTGCAAATGGATGTAAACTAATGTAATGCCAGAGTCGTTTTTTGATAGGTCTTTCTGTTTAGCCACAAGTGACCTCCAAAGAAAGGTCTGCACCAACTTTAAAGTTGCTTCGCCATTTTTATTTTTTTCGGGGGGTGAAAATTAAATTTTTTGGAATTTCCACCGTCGGTTACAGGCTAAATGCTATAAGTTTGCTAAATTTCAAATTTTTAGCTCATCCCGAAGTGGCTAAACATTAATGTCAGTGAGTGAGTCAGCCATGTGGCTTTATAGTAGTATAATTAAAGTTAGTAAATCATGCAAGACAACATGTTTCCACACAAATACTAACTCAAAAACTTTATTGTGGTATTTCACATGTAAAAATGTTAAGATAAGCATTACTTCAAAGTTATTTTTCATTTTAGTGGTGTGGTATTCTGACATTACGTTTGAACACACTCTAAGAACTGATCTCGAGGAGAGTTTAGTAGGCGCTCAGTGTACAATCAAACAAGTGAATCTTGGAGCACTCAGTAACATGATGGTGCTGCTGTGTAGCAACTAGCTGCACAAATCACTCTTTAATAATGGTGTTTCTTTTCTCCGTGGTGTGTGACGTCACCTGCCTGCTGATTATCTTGCGGTATTTGTTTGTTTTTTGTGTGAATTAGTTACAGCAACATAAATAAAATATAGTTTATTGTGGTTTTAATTGCAGTATATTTTTATCTTTTCCAAAGGCTCCTGATAATGTAGAATAACGCGGCACATACTCAAAACCGATAAACAAAGGTGAAAATTGAGAAAATAGATAAACAAATAAACAAAGGTGAAAGATGAAGTTACGATGCATGGTTTAAGGTTGCAGTTGCAAGATACGCTATGCAAATGAACAACTAAGCGGCAGCACAACATTACTGTGTGACTGAAGTTAATGTGCGTCGCTGGAGGAAAGATTTTCCCAAACTGCAGAATTGCAATTCAACACGTCGGGCATTTCCTGGCCCCACGAAGAATTGGAAGAAAAAGTTATTCAGTTTGTAAGGGAGAAACGAAATGAAGGTGTGCCCATATCAAGAGAAATCATTCATTTGAAAGCCTTTGAAGTGGCTCGGGAAACAGAATGTTCTGCGGCAGACTTTTAGAGCCAGTATTGGTTGGGTTAAAAGAATGATGAAGAGAAATGGATTATCTCTCAGACGCCGGACAACAATAACCCAGAGATTGCCTGCTGATTATGAAGATAAGCTTTTAACCTTTAAGAGATACATTATCAGACTCAAACAAGCCAACAATTACCTGATAAGTCAGATTGAAAATTGTGAACAAACACCAGTGTTTTTTGACCTCCCATCTAACACTACTGTGCACCCGAAAGGGAAGAAGACTGTAATGATCCGTACCACAGGCAATGAAAAATTAAGGGTAACCATAATGCTTGCTTGTCTTGCAGATGGTTCCAAACTCCCACCCGATGTTATTATAAAAAGGAAGACCATATCACCAGAAAAAATGCCTATAGGAATTCATGTCAGAGTCCAAGAGGATGGGTGGATGACTGAAGATTTAACGAAAGATTGGATGAATGTAGTATAGAATAGGCACCCCGGAGGAGCTGCACTTGGTAGAAGAATCATGTTTGTACTAGATACTTTTCAGGGTCATCTTAATGACACTGTGAAAACTACTGCCACAAGAATGAAAACTGACTTAGTTGTGATACCAGGAGGAAAAAACAAGCCGGCTTCAAGTGCCAGACGTAGTGGTTAGTAAGCCATTTAAAGACAACTGAAGAATAAATACAATGATTGGCTGCTGGAAGGAAATCCTGCGCTCACTCCCACAGGCAAGATAAAGTTGAGTGTCTCCAAGCCTGCTAAATGAGTGGATCCTCTCATTATGGCAACGGATCTCACAAGATTCCATTATAGCAGGCTTGAAGAAATGCTGCATTTCAAATGTATTGGATTGGTCAAAGGATGATCTGTTTTGGGAAGCCCCAGGCAGAGATGTGTCTGAGGAAGATTCTGAGTGGGAACAAGAAAGTGAAAGCTCCACTACTAGTGATAGTGACGATTTAGTTGATGAGTGATTAGATGAGACATAATAATATCATTTTTAATGCGTGCTGAATAACATCTATCCTATGTATTAATATTCATAATTATAAGCCAAGTCTACTTGACAATTAATGTATATTAAGTTATACCTATTATTTGTAAATTAAAACCTTCAATGTGAGCTTCAACATGAGGTAAGAGGGCACTAGACAACAAACTGATTGGCACACTATACAAAATTATTTGGAAGGCTGGGTGGGTCAAGTGGCCGACACGACTTGGACCAACTGCTAGACAAGCTCAAATATAGGAGTACAAAGTGATAGACAACCAAGCGATCGACACAAGAGAACAAACCTGTAAACGGACCAACTGCTAGACACCCAGAAATGACGTGGACCAAGTGACCGACACGAGCTAGGACAAAGTGATAGACAACCAAGCGGTCAAAGTGAGAGGACCATCACTTTGTACTCCTATACATGAGCTTGTCTAGCAGTTGGTCCAAGTCGTGTCGGCCACTTGACCCACCCAGTCTTCCAAATAATGGTTTTCATTTGATCTACTGGTTGGCTTTCTATCACATGGTCCAGCTTGTGTTGATCACTTGGTCCACGTCATTTCTTCATGTCTAGCAGTTGGCTGTCTACCACTTTGTCCTCTCGTGTCAAGCACTTTACCTGCTCCCAGGTAAGAGAACAACCTTGTATTAAACACAATTTTTCTTTTATTCTTATGCCATGGAAGAAATAGGGTAAGGGTCGTCTTATACGCTGGCCAATATGGTATATTCTTTGAGTATTTTAATGTTGCCTGGTTGTGTGATCAGACAAGTTTATTCCATAAAAAAAAATTTATTTGTAAAATAATGAAGTGTATAAAGTTAAAATGTATTTAAAAAACACGGGAAAAAATATGAGTGTGGACACTAGAAAGGCGTTCTTTAAGTCAGATGTAGTTTAATGTTACATTCTTTTTATTTTTTTAAGAAGCCTGTATTACTAGTAGATTAACTCGACACATTTGTTTAAGTAAAACACCCTTTCACTATAGCCTCACTATAGCCATACAGCCGATATATCGAAGAAAGTACAGGCACTACCAATATAAAGGGAATAGAAGGTGGCGCCAGGTGATTGTCTAAGCGTGTGACATCACTTATTGCACAAGCCAATATGTTACATATACAAACCTCCTATATGGAAGACAAACTAAGTTGTTAAAAAATCAGCTCACATTTTGGAAATCTAAATAATAAATATACTTTTAAAATCCACACCCATGTCCAATTAATGTCATTATTCTACTTATTTAAAAAAATTGTATGTATGACTATCTTCGTATTAAAATATGACTGCTGTGTACTGGATGATTTAAGTAATGATATGATCAAATTCCTCCAACTGGCGCTATCTTTCTATTCTCTTTACAATTGGGACTACCTTCTTACATTAATATAGACCTAGATAATAATATATTTAAATGCAATGTTTTAATTTCTACTAAACAAACAAAAAATGACATTAGCTAGAATTGTATAGGTTCTCTTTGGTTTAGTGAAGGCTAAATCTGTTGTAAAACCTAGTGACATATTCTGCTTAAGAAGATAAAAGATACAGAGTCTGTCTCCACTTAGCTAGATTCTCAAGTCTACTTTTTACTCTTTCCCCAAATGGGCTTTATGGATTTGATTTTATGAGTTAGTTTTTTCAGTTTCTAAATTTATTTTATTTTAAGCTGCTGACTGTTCCAAATAAATTGACAAGTGTCTGATGCTGTGCAGTTGAGATGACAGAGTGCCTAGTTGTCGTGGTGGTGCTCTCATGCAACAGTTGGTTCTCCCGGAGCACCAACCAGAAACCAGCGTGACCTAGCACCCACAGCTGCTTGTCGTACCAGCCTCTTGGGATCGTCCACACACTGCGATAGCTTTTGTACCACCTGACAAGAACATGAGAGGCACGAATGCTTTAAAGATGTATAATAATAATAATATTTAGCACCGCGTCTTACTACCCGTTGGGGTTATACGCTTTAAGTACTAATTACGCTAATGGATTAGGAATTGGGAAGGTTGAATTAGAGGAAGTGAACCCGCATTTGCGTGGAGGGAGAGTGGAAAACCATTTAGGAAAAACCCCCGTCAGTTCACCCGACCGAGATTCGAACCTCAATCTCCCCGTCCTCAGCAGTCGAGCTCAACATGACAAGTGCGTTAGCCAACTACGCCGCAGAGGCGGGTTAAAGATGTATACATCAGAAAGTTTTCTTCTTCCAAGTTATGACTAATCCTCATGGTGTTAACTCTTGCAGTAGACTCGATTGCCAATGACAGGGAGATTGAGGTTCGAATCTCAGTTGAGTGTACTGAGTGCAGTTTTTTCAAAATGATTTTCCACTCTCCCTACATGTAAACTCGAGTACACTTCCTATAATAGAACCTTCCCCATTCCTAAAACTATTAGTACAATTAGTACAAAAGCATATAGCCCAAAAAGGGTAGTAAGAAGCGATAGTGGGGGGGGAAAAAAGAAGCCATATTTGAATCTTGAACATCCTTAAGGACTTGAGGGTCCCATCCCTACATTATTTTTTTTCAATGTTCAGAAATATTCTTATCTCATCTTAATAAAATAAACAGAGAAAAAAATGCTGATTACATTTAAAGAGTAACTGTGAAATTGACCAGAAGATCAAAGTTTGAAGTTTGTATAATAAAATGAAAATAGAGGTAAATTTGTTTCTAGCTAGGCCTAGCTCAACTTCGGATTCCTTCCATATCATGTACAGTACATTATTCTACAGTGTTTTAAGACATTTCTGTAGTTAAAAAATTGTTTATTTTATATTCTATACACTTGAGTTATTTACTAGAGTAAATCTTTTATCTTTACAAACTTTTAAAACAGTCCAGTGTGAATACACGGCATATTGCAATGCTTGATTTGATAACAATATTGATTATCTGGGAATGAAGTTGCTGTAAATATACTCACTTTTTGTTTGTAGGGAAGTAGCATGTGTGTAGGGTACTGGCATATATATAAAATACATTTCAATGCAACAATACGCACAGCCTGCAACAATAAAAACCATTAATTAATTAGCACCAAAAAATATATTATTCCCAACCAATGTCCATTTTGTTCTTAGTTTCTTTAACACGTTTCTATCCAAGTGTCCTATCATTACCAATTTATTTTTTCTAACCCTTTTCTTTTTAGGTTTCCTCTTCTATCATGTTACATACTCCTTGCAGATGAGTTTCAATATAATGAAACCTAAATCGAGGGATTAGGCAGTAGCCATCAATTATCTTCAAGACCTCTTTTTTCCAAGTGGCAGCAAAGTGAAGTGTATACTGTGATCTTTTCACTGTCAAAACCATAGTGCATTTGTTCCCTATCATGTGTTTGTCTCTCTTTCTTCTAGCTTCTTCCACAAAAATAAATAGAAGATAAAACACAATATTTATCATATTTAAATCTTTAAAAGACACAACATTATACTTTGATAAAGGTTCAAAAAAGAGGTATAGAAATATGCATATAGCACCATGGTTTGATCATTTACTCTAAGCAGTAGATAGTTTTTCAGGAAAAACACCCCCAGTAGCCAAGGCCGTAGCCAGCCAATAATTTCAGGGGGGGTTTGGTGAGCACATCCCCCAATTGCTGGAAGATAAAAAACATTATAAATGACAAACGGTTCTAGAAGCTCTCTGAATTGTTTTTTTATGATAAAATAACCCCCTAGCTGCCGAAGGGTAGGAAATTTTCTAAATATTAAACACTTTTTGAAGCTCTGTGAGGTTTTTTATGGTAAAATAACCCCCAAAATGCCGAACGCTAGGAAAATTTCTAAATATTTAACACCTCTAGAAGCTGTTTGAAGTGCCGCCTAATTTGTATTTGTATTTTAATTTTTATATCGTTTGAACCATAAATAAAGCTATATATATTTTGTTCATAAAATTTCGCGGGGGGTTTGAACCCCCAAATCCCCCCCCTGGCTACGGCCTTGCCAGTAGCGTGGAGAGAGAGAGATAAGGGCAAAACCAAAGTGATATACCATATGCAGAAAACGACCCCCAATAAAAAACATATGTGGAAAAACTTGTATGAACGGTGTCAGTAATGGATGGGTGCTGAAAGAGTATGGTTTGAAAGGGAATCCAATAGGTTATTGTGAAAGAAGTATCTTACTTTGGTTTGGGCATGTTGAGAGAATGGGTGTGGATTGAGAGACAAAGCAAATATATGAAGGTAAAGTGTGTGGATCAAAAGGAATATGTAGGCCTGGTAAGACATTACTAAATGTTGTACACAAATGTGTGAAAAAAATAAACATTAAGAGCATGAATGACTCTGCGTATGGATGTTATTGAAGCAAAGGGAGTATGCAAGGATAGGCAGGGCCGCCCTGAGAGCTCAGGGCGCTGGGGCAACAACATTTTGGGGGGCTCCCTTTCATATAGATAATAAACAAAACTTGCTTAGTTCGGGATTTGAATCTCACTCGGGTGTTTTCTCATAAATGGGCTTCCCCTTTTACTCCGTGTAAATGTGGGTACACTTCCTCTTAAATTAACCTTCCTGTCTCTAACATATTAGCATAGTTAGTACATATTCTATATGTGTAACTCAAATGGGTACCAGTGAAACACAACGATACATTTTTAAAATGTAATCAATTTATTTTTTTATCAAGATAATCTTAAGCCGTGTACATAAAAGCTTGCTTCAAAAATGGTTAAGCTACAATAGTAATTTCATAGAAATACTTATGTACATTCACTCTCATATCATTTAAGAACAATTTTTCGAGCTTTCATTGCAGAGAATTCCTCAATAAGATACTCAAAACTTAATTCCTTAACAAGATCATGTTCAATGCTCAAACTTAGCAAATGCTACTGACAGAGGTAATAACGTTAGAAGTCTTAAACCAAAATGCAAATTTGTGGAAAAACTGTGTGGCCCTGAGAATAGGAAAGTGTGGAGAAAACTAGTGTGGCTGGATTAAGTGTGAAGTTGACTACACCATAAGAGAACGGCATAATTTGGTAGGTATGTATAAAAGGAACAAATACAATTTGCCTTTCACAGCTATGAGGAACATGGTTCACACGTAACACACAAGTGGTCACACAGTTAAAGGTGTGAGTCTCAGAAAAGATTGCCAGTCAAAGATAGGTTAGAAACTAAAATTCCATTCTCAGTCCAGTGCATTGGGGACTATTTTTTACATACGATATCATCAGTGTGGTTTTCCCATTCCCACTCCATGCTAATGCAGGTGATCTTAACTCAATTCAAACATATTTTTGACATCTACACATACATTTGACAAATTAAAACTATACAATTTTATTTGTTTTTGATCAAATTGCCATAAGCTTCTAAGGTTTATCAAATTAGTTGTTTATTTAATTTTTAGTTGAAATAAATGTGCATTTATTAGCAATCTTAAAAATGTTTACTAACCTTAATAAGAAGGTTATTTTAATTCTCCCCCTCCCCCCTACTATCCCATTCCAGTGGGATATTGTCACTTCCTGACCAAAGATTTCCCGAAGTCAACTGACATTTTCACACAACAAACAACTCCATGGTGTGAGCCCCCAAGCGAGATATAATGACTGAGCAGCCGCCGCCGCTAGCAATGATAGTGCCAACATTTGAAGATAGAGGGTGTCATGTAGGTGGTTAGCACCACAAGCCCTCTGGCTTTTAACCTCAGTGTTCTAAGCCAGAGTCACAACTCATTTATTCAAGTCACTCCTCATTTGTCCTCACGAGGCCGAGTTTGATCCTGTACCAATTCCACTGCTTCAGAGATAAATTTTTGAAAGCGCTGGGGATTGAACCCAGGACCTCTGGATCAGTAGCCAGAAACTCTGACCACTAGACCACAAAGGTAGTCGTCATTCTCTCACAGGTCTACCAAAAAGCAAAAAAAAGTTTTCTATAAGAGAAATATAAGGACTCGAAATTTTGAATTGAATCCATTCAAATTCAGTTTCAAAATTTAAGAGATTTGTAAAATCCTAGTCACATTACTTAACAATATGAACAGTACACAGTAAAAGGGACACACACCATATTGTTTGGTAAGGAGGCCAGCTCTAAGAAACAAAGTAACAATGTTTGGAGTTGAGGCTCCAGGCCGGAATGTTTGGTCCTAAGTAGGTCCTGTAGGATCTCCACAGCAGAGAGCAGTGCCGGCGAATTCTGCTGGATCAGCGACAAAAGCCTGGGCAGGATCTAATTACACAGAAAGTAAATAATTAACCTAATGGGTCAGGAACATAAAGAATGTAATAATAAATATCACTTTACTTCAACTTAAATTAGATCATATCACTGAACTTATTATGGAATTTAAGTAATAAATAGGTTTTTTTGGGTTCAAATATTCAGCAATAATACTTTCCCAAAATATGTGATCTGTAATTTTATGAAACAGTAAATATTTTCCATTAATAGTTTATTAAAGTGATTAAATGTCACAGTTAAATGATCAGGAAAGTTGCTTCAGTTGACATATCTAGAGATATAAATGATTGTTATTCTAGATTATAATTCTTAAATTATAATATTGATTTCTAGATTACGATTCCTCAACATTTAAAATTGCAATCCCTTTCTAAATAAAGAACAGCACATTTAAAATGTGTTATTTATTTGTATATATAAGTTTAGATATGGTTTTTATATATATATATATAAAAACTATCCATACTTTTAAAGGTTTTATCAACCATATCTAAACTGCTATAAACAAATAAAATATATATATATATTTTTTTTAGTATCGCATCTCTCTACCCCTTCAAGTTATACACCTACATACTCATTTCACTAATGGTTTAGGGATTAGGAAAGTTTTTTAACTAAGAGGAAGTGCATTTGTATTTTCATTTGTGTGGAAGGAGAGTGAAAACTATTTATGGAAAACCACACTCAGTGCAAGTGACTGGGATTGAACCCTCGATCTTCCTGTCTTCGGAAATTTAATCCGTGACCACCAAAGCGGGTATGGATAGTGATAAAAACTAGTGCTAGAACATGTGAATCCTCAAGGATATTCGAGATTCTAGAATAAAATAGTTTAAAAAAACCAACATAATTATCAAACAAACTTAACAACCAGGCCCCATAGTATTAATTTAAAACTTAATTGAGTGTATGAATGTTATAATAAATTGTCTTTTTTTTTAAAACCCTTTGCTAGTATATCTATTTTATATTAGGTCAATGTGAAAGAAGAGTCTTACATTAGTTTGGGCATGTTGAGAGGATGAGTGTGAATCGAGTAACAAAGCAAATATATGGTGGAAGAATGTGTGGACCATGTAAGATGTAGTTAAATGTTGTGGAACAAATAAGTAAAAAAGAGGAACATTAAGAGTTATAAGAATAAAATAGCATATATGACACAGTGTATGGATGTTGTTGAAGCAAAGGGAGTCTGCAAGAATAGGGAAGTGTGGAGAAAGTTAGTGAGGATGGATTAAGCATGAAGTTGTTTTTTGAGCTGTATGCAAAGTTTCTTGCCTATGCCATAATGGAACATTGTGATTAGGTGTATAAAATATAGATTAGAGATATTCCCTCAAATCCTTCGAATCTTGCTTGACTGCCGAGGACATCGAAGTTCGAATCTCGGTGGGGTGAACTGGGGAGGG
>CABFOV010002824.1:0-50215 GCA_902141375.1 Timema poppense | reverse complement strand
TGGGAATCCCTAAACTTGCAAAGATTGGTTTGAGCAGAGGAATCAGACTTACTTGGGACCTTCTCAACCTCAATCCACCGCGAATGAAAGTCCACAATAAATAGATACCTATCACCATTATAATTAGCAAAATCAGCAGCAACTTTAACAAAGGGTAAATCAGAGATGTCATGAGGTTGCAGTGGGTCAGTGGGCGTTTATTTTACATTAAATGAACACCAAAATATTCTGAATTTCACAAATATATGTCTAAAAATCATATTTTAAAAAATTTCTGTTTTTTTACAGCCTAATAATGTGTTTTGCTTATTTATATTTGACTCCCCCTTAATTGTTAACAACATTCCAATAGCCAGAAGTTTTTGCACTGTCCTACTTGTTGGGTTCTTTATGTTCCTAAAATCACTACACTCTTTCCTAACCCCAACCAACTACACATTTCACAAACAACATCCAGGCAAGTAGAGAGCAGAGTAAACAATGAGTCATCAAACACCATAAACACACCACAGTAAGAATAAATAGCTTTGTACATGTTTGAAACAGTTGAGCCCATAAATACGCAGAGCTCAAGAAAATATCTATTAAACATTGTGTCACTACAATTTATTTTTGTTACTTTTAGATCATAAAGTTTTGGATCACTTCGCATAAAGAAATACTTTTAATTTGGAATTTTTCTTGTCACGGCTCTATGACAATTAAAATGCTCACTTATATAAATAATCTACACTTAGTACTAGTGTCATCATGTCTCAAATTTATTTTTATCCCCTTAATTCTCGAATAGCAATAATTTGAGGTATTTCAGGAATTCAAAAATCCCATCCCTAATTTTCATGTCCTAACAAACACCAAAATACCAACCAGAACCAAACTTTTAATGTTCTGTTGATATCTACTGAAACATAACATAAAACAGAGAATTAAACATTAATCACATGAGGCTGAAATAATAAGTCACTAACTTAATATTGCAGTGGTTTTCCTGTCGAAGGTACTTGTCTTCCTGCAGTAACATCTTGAAAGACGTGGCTGCCTGTTCACCGACTTCTTTGTGGTCAAGGTTGCTTACAAGCAGTTTAAGGAAAGGCTCTAATGAAGGATGACCACTTAGGAGTAATGCCTTGACCATCTGTGCCAACAGGTTGAGTGCGAATAACTTGTTTTGCACAAAGTACTGAGGAGAACTCAGAACTGTCAGTGATTCGGAGAAGATCTTCATAGTAAGGATATCACCTGTTCAATCCAAAGAGTCATGTTGATCAACACAGGTGTTGATAGGTTAACCAATAAACATACTTAGAGATATCTTTGAAAAATGCTCTAGTGACATGGTAGAGGAAAGAATGATGGGTACAGATAAAAGGAACAAACAACATATGGCTTTTACAATTAAAAGTAGAACATGATTCACAATTTACATTACCGACACTGGAGAAAGAGGTAACGAATGCCCTGTAAAAATGTAAAGAATTACAGAACATAACTTCACCTCTGACAAGACGTGTATTAATCACAACTTGTGAATGTGAGGAATGCCAGGCCTCCACCATGGTTCGGATTCCACGTTAAACTGTAGGTCCTCCATTTCATCTCACAATCACCCTACTATTACACATTAGCGTAAGTGCGTATAACCCGAACGGGTAGTAAGACGCGGTGCTAACAATAATAATAATAATAATACAGAACATAAACATGTTGGGGTGTGTGAAGCTCCCAAAAAACTCGAAGTTGAATAAAACATTTATTAAATTTGATTTAACACATCAAAATAAATTATTCTTCCTCCTCCTCCCCTCCCCCTTGAGCCTATTTGAAGCTGTTGTTTCCCATATGAGTCAAGTTTACCACACAGAATTTACAATTATTCTAAAAGACCTAAAACTTTCAAACAACTAAATAATTATTAATAAACTTTATGTAGCATACCAGTTGAAAATTGATTTCCGTGGGCTTAAGAATGAAGGATGGGCACTATCAATTAATGTAAATATCTCAATTACTTAAGATATTTTTTGAGTATCGCTTTACTGATGCAAAGGAAACATTAATAATAAAATGGGTCTGTCAGGCTTAATTATGTCGTGGCTTCCAGTCATATTTAGCTATAATTTGGCTGAGATTAGTGACAATATTTTACTTTATAATAATGTTCAACAACAACTATTTCTCATTTTAAATAGGTTGACTGCCGTTTTGACAAAATTTTAGGGGTGGGCAGGATTCTGAATGTCAAGGAAATGTCGGGAATTCATCCATTCCCGAAAGTTGGTGATTGGACCCCTCCTGTCAAATTTCAGGCGAGGAAAACATGCTTATTGTTCCAGCAGGTGCTGCTGGCTCGGCACTGTTCATTGTTAATCTCTTTTGTAGATATACTTAGGGGAGTGGGACTGAGTATTTTAATACTTGTAGTGAGACAACCAAGTTGGGAGGCGCATGGCTCATTGTGCTTTGGCTATCAACAGTTATCTGTTAGGTTCAGCAACCAAGAGCTTAAAATATTTAGAAAAGAATATAGATATATTCTATTCTTATTATATTTTGGAGTGCGGAAATCAAGAGAAGGGGGTTGGAGGGTAAGGCAGGAAGCGACCAGCTTGTCTATTGTGAGAACCAAATTATCAGTAGAGATTACAGAGGTGTTAAACTAAAGAAACTTTAAGGGGTGTCAATTCTAGATAACATTTATGAAGTTTCAAACATTGAGAATATTTAAGGCGCATTAAACTTAGAGAACATTTAAAGTTTTTCAAACCTAAAGAATATTTAAGGGGTTTCAAAACTAAATAACCTTCAAGGTGGTTTATTTAGCCTTAAGAACATTTAAGGTGTTTAAAACCTTGAGAACCTTTAAGAAGTGTTAAACAAGAGAACCAACCAACCAAAAATAGAGAACATTTAAGAGGTTTCAAATCTAGAGGACATTTAAGAAAGGTAAAACTTTTTTTTTTTTTTACTCTCTCAATAGTTAATAGATCAATAAAACACCATTTTCAAAAGAAATTAAAATTGTAAAAATAGTTTTCGACAAAAATGTACTAAAATTAACTAGACCCTATTCAATTTGTGATACATAAGGTTTATTCAAAATATCGCTATTTGATTTGATAAAAAATGCTATATGCACTCCCTACCTATATTATTATGTTTCTATTCATATTACATTTAATAATGTCAAAGCTTTTACAAATCTTACCATATTAGTTTAAAAATCAATATATTTTTTTAATCTAAAATTATTATAAACAATCGTTTATAATTTCCCATTTCCGTCCCATTCCTTCAAAATATTAATTATTATCAATTACTAACTTCGTTCAATAGTTGATTAAGTTTAATGGTATGTTAAGCTTCGAAAAGTCGAAGTCAAAAGTCAAATCTCCTTCAGCTTCAACTTCAACATCTACAATAACCTTCACATATTCGAAAAATTTAGAAGTAAGGATAAAACTTCAATAAATTATCAAACGATTTAATTGCATCTTACTAAATATTACATTTTTCAATATTTAATCATTTTAATACCGACTAGTAATTTAACTACCACAACGTAAGCATGGATCAAAAGTAGTTACATAGAAGTTAATATATTATATTCACTATTGCCAACATAGATTTGTAAAAAATAAAAATACCTATAGAGAAAATAATAAAACCATGGTCACTGTTATGAAGTAGAGGAAGTGCTTTAGTTGCGTCCAGCTCGCGTCTAATGTTTATGCCTTAATATTCTATCTCTTTGGAATTATCTGTGACAAATTACAAGTGCATTTTGACACTGAAGTTTTTCATAGTTTCTTAGCATTTTATTTATTATTCAAAATGGCTGATACGGAAAATTGGAAACGAAAACAGAATTTAGTTTATAATTATTATCAGAGAAATTCAGATAAAAGACATGCATATGTAAAGTTTGTAAAATAATATTATAAGCTGCATGATGTAAGTAAAAAACTAAAACTTTATTGATAATTTACTAAGCTATCAGTGAGCCTGTGTGCATTAATTATTAATATAAGCCTTAGGTAACAAATAAGAAAAATGTTCTGGTCCATGTTACTGACAAGAACTAAAAAAATAATTAATAAAAAATTAAAAATAGCGGTAAGTGACAACAAAAATCCTAAGTAGCTACGACTTAGACTTTTCTTCAAAAAGTTTCAAGCTTTGCTTCAACTTTGCATTTAAAAAGTGGCCTTCACACACCCCTAATTAAGTTCATTGCCACACACTTTTGATTAATTCACTTGAGATACAAATTTAGAATCATTTAGTTATTTTATTTTGGCAAAACAATATACAAGTTTAAATAATATTTCAGCTTTGAATTTGGCACTATTTTTCTAGAATGGGTCATTTCATAATGAATAGAGGAATTTCTTACACTTTGGTATGGATTACTAACCCATACTATTGTCCTCTATCAATAACATGTCATCAGCACATGCACAGACATGAAATTATAAACTTATCAGCAGCACAGTAAAAAGTAAATATAGAATCAAAATGGTAAACAAATAAAAGTATATGTATTTTACTTTTTATTGGTGAGCGGGTGTTTCTTTAAGTGTTTAATTATCCTCTTTTAAATTAAATAAGTAATCTAGATAAGCCCACAAATTAATTGAAAATTCAATGAATACATTTTATACTTTATGTTGGCCACACATAGCATCAAAATTTTTGTCATGCATAAAATGGAAAATTGTAAATAATGATAGGACACACATAGATGTAAAAGGTATAACATAAAGGACCAACACAGGAAAAGGACATTGGATGTGAATATAAATAGCCATATTGTCTTTGTCTCTTTTATGTGTTTCTATCCACCTTTCCTATACCTTCTTCCAAATATGATACAATTACCTCATAAAGCGAAAAAAGTGAGTAGTATAGTAAATTATTGATGCACAATATTTAATATGTTTACATGAAAACCATTCACACCTAAATCAGCCTAACCTTTCATGTGCAAATAAATGTTAAAACACAAGTGTATATATCAGAGCTACCATTTTTATGGATATTGATTATATACATTTTGTTAATTTTAAAGGTATAAAACAGATCACAGGATGTTTGAGTGATTTCAGTGATATTCAGACTATAGAGATTAACCTGAACAAAACAAAAAAGACAACAACATTATAATCACTTAGCAATAGGCTAAATAGAAAATCATAATTCCTGCTTTTACACATTACAATACTTAAAATTTTGATAGATTATTCTTTGTTTTCAGACTTTAAAAGTAAGGTCCAAGCAAGGACATTTATATGTATGGAGCTTGCTATCGATTATTTCGATATTTGTGTTCATAAAAATTGAGGGTAAAGATATTGAGATATGGTTTGACATTCCACGATTAAAACATTTTGCACATATTTAGATGTTCTTTCTCAATTTACAAATGAACTTTTAATAATTTGATTTGAATACTGCCGAAGGAGAACTCAAACATCTTTAACACAACGAAAAAATTTACTATAATACAAGAATCCAGAACACTGCAAAATAAATTTCTTCAATAACAAGTGGTGTAACTAAACAAAATAATAACGTAATTAATGTGGAACCACAATGCTCAAAGTGTTTTGTAAAAATCAGGGCTCTGGAATCAGTATTACAAGCCTTCGATTCAGACTTATCTATTTTTCTAATGTCTGACTCTTTTATAAATACATTATGATTATTAATTAGGAATAACAAACTTACTGCAGTTTAATATTGAGTTTGGGGCACATAAAACATCTAGATTCATCATAGTCGCAAGGTTTTTTTTTTACAATTGCAATACTATCATAAAATAAAAGCAAGTAAAGAAGAATTGGAGTTCTGTCTCACATGTCATCTTGTTGAGAGAGCAGGCTAAGATACTGACGGCAGCGGTGTGCACAAACTGGTCGCAAGTGTGGACAGACAGCTCTAACAACTTATCCAACAATGTGTCCTTGTGGGGAATGTCAGCTTTATGGTGCAGTCCTGTCATCACACCTTGCAGCAGGAACACCTGGAGTGACAGAGAAAGAACAATACATAGGCATTATCATTTAATACAAGTATATAGTAATAATGGTATTCAAGATTCATAAAAATCTTTAAAAAAAAGTGTCTCCATTATTATTATAAGGAGTTTGATTTCAAATGGGATTTCAAGCAATTGGCAAAAGGAATTATATATACTTGGGTAGTTGAGAGTGAAACAAAATCACAAAACAGGACAAAATTGTATCAAAATGATTATTAATTTACTAAAAATGTGTTCCTGTTGTTGTTAATGACATAATATATATGACAAACAAAACAGAATTTGTCAGAGGCACCAAACACATTTTTAAAAATCAATTTTAAAAATATTCACTCTAACTTAAATTGTTCATTTTTAGAGAAAGAAAATATAAAATTCAGATTTAAGAAATCTCTAATTAATTCATATATGTTGATTAAATATGCTATGAAGAAGGGAAGTCCCCTTGAAGTGTAAGGAAGTGTTGTACAGGGCGTACTTTGAACCCAATGTCACGTGTGCAGCAGAGACTAGGAAAAAGTGGAGGCCATAGGAATGAAGTTTGTGAGGAGCATGTTATTTGTCCCGACAAGAAACAAGATTAGGAATTAAGTTATCTGGGAAAGAGTAGGGGGTATATTAGATAGTAAAGGAAGCAAGACTGAGATGGTATGGTCATGTAATGAGGATGAAAAAAAATAGGACGCCGAAGAAAACATTGGAAATTAAGTATATGGAAAAAGGGCCGCAGGGGAGGCCAAGAAACAGATGGGAGGAGCAGATTGCTGAATGTGTTCAAGTGAGAGGAAAATAATGGAAAACATTAAGGCTAAGGCAACATAAACAATTTTTTCCCGCTGTGTTCAAGCTGTTTTTATCACGTGAAAAATGGAAACCAAGTGGTTAAATGGTGGTATGCTAAACAAGTAATAAATATTACCCGACAGAGGTACGGCAGATTCAGCTTCAAGATTATGTCGCATTGTAATGCGCCAGGGTCCATTTTCCAGGCGACATATCCCACCTCTCTACCTGCCACACGTGCCACAAAAACCGAGGGATGATCCTCCACCAGGGTTGTGCCTCCACGTTCCTCTAATTGTCATCCAAGTGTAACCTAAAGCCAGGTTTACTTGTGCCATGATAAATGTTATATTTTTATTGTTAGTTATAATATTTAATATTCAAAATGAATGACACAGTCATAGATTTTTATTGTTAGTGAAGGAATTATTATAGGCATTGAAACGTTCCCGTTGATGGACTACAATCAATGATGTTACAGCCACAAGCGTGTTTGGGATTTGGCTGCAATTTGCTATCAACAATATTGTATTGAATCATCAATATCCGACTTAACAAAGATAAAAATTATAAAATGTAGATTTCCTCCCATTCCCTTTCCACCAGCTTCCTTTTAATTTCGTTATGTTCAATAAACTTGTGAAAAATATAATGTTACTTTCAATGGGTTCAGCTACAACAAAATTTTATCTTTTGATAATTTTTCAGAAAAATATTTTTGGAAAATTGGCTCTTGATTTTCATAATTAGCTCAGAATTAAGTTCAGATGCTCTAAAATTTTCTCCCGCAAGGTTAAGTTCGTGAATTTTCTCTTGAGGAGGGGGAAATGTAGACAACATTGAAGATAAGTCATGGGCGACAAGCGATTTAAGTCACTTTGTGTAGCCTCTCTCAGGAATTCTATAACTGCGACTACGCTGCTTTTATCACTCCGTCTAGCATCCCCCTGTAAGACTTTTGTAGCTGGGGTCTGTGCGGGAAAAATCGTTCGTGTGGCCCTAGCCTAAAGGAGGAAGAGTGGTGAAAGGATACAGGAAGGAGGCATCTTACTAAACTCACCCAGCCACAGGCTGGAAATATTTGATGATGATTGTGATTAGATTTTTGCACAAAGGCGTAAACGATTAAAGGTTTCTTATAAGTGTTTTAGATGTATGCTTTATTGTGAAAATAGCCTTTATTTGAAAGAAATATTGCATTCTTGGTTTTCAAGAAGCATTTTAAGCATACAATGCAGCTCCCCCCTGAACCAACAGTTCACAAATTTGTTGTCGTTTCAAGTTCATCTGACAGTACTACACACCTATATATTAAAAGTCTATTCATTTTAGATTAAAATATAAATAAGAAGGTAATATAAAGTCAGCCTACACAGAGATTAACAGAGCCAACCATAAGCCACAAAATCTCTCAGAAAGTTCAAATTTAAAAAAGAGAGGGTCAAAAAGCTTCTCTAGTACTCACTGTATGAGAGTATTGGGGTGGTGATTTGACCTCTAGGGGCTGGAACTTAGTTTTTCCTCTATCCAGCAAGGTTGATTGGGGATCAGCTCCAATGAAGATGGGTACAAACTTCTCCAGCAGTGTGTTCTGTTCACTGAAAATGATAGCTTGGATTAGCGTATAACCCGAGCGGGTAGTAAAATACGGTGCTAAATTTGATGATGATAGCTTGGATTGCTACTTTATACTAAGAAGAATGGTGTCTGACAATTACAAAAGTTTCTAAAACTACTTTCATACACGCATATGTTAAGAAGGGATGGAAAGGAGCTTAATTTAGGTCAGTATTTTTTTTCAGCTTATGAAGCAAAAATATTTTTTTGACAAAATTTATTATTTATTTTTGGCATCGTGTCTTACTACTCATTCAGATTATATACTTATATACTAATTACTGTAAAGGTTTCATGGATTAAGGAGGTTATATTTAGTAAAGTGTACCCACATTTGCATGGAGGAAAAGTGAAATTCTATTTTGGAAAAAAAAGCTCAGGATGGCTGACTGAGATTGGCACCACATTCTCCCCGTCATCAGCAGCCTAGCCTACTGCGATAGTATTGTGTTAGACCATGATGTCAAAATGATTAGGTGGGTTTCAATTGATTTTCTAAAAAAAAAGTACCTAATCTCAACAATTCTTGGATATTTGTCGTGGTCATCGCAAAATATGTCCAGGACTTTTTATCTTTATTTAAAGTCCTGGTAAAATTCTGTTATGCTCGTGAAAGATATTTAATAATAATTTTACTATTATTCTTAAAAGGAAATAATACCAAAGAGAATGATGGAAATGAAGTATGTAGGAAAAAGGCTGCAAGGGAGGCCACCAAAGAGATGGACGGAGTAGATAAGAGAAAGTATGCAAGTGAGAGGAGAAGAATGGAAGCAAGAAAAGGAGGAAGAATAGAAGAACATGAAGGCCTTTTACTAAATTGATCTGTCAAAGACTGAAAATTGTTGATGATGATGTTCAAGTAATGTGAATATTCTTTGCAAGAAGTACATACTTGACATCCAGTACAGCCACAATGGCCCTAATAACGTCTGCTGCTGCTTCTATGAGAGCCTTGTCTCTGAAAGTCATCTGATGGATGTTATCTGGGCTTACGCCTGCAATCCAGCTGGTGATGAGGGTCAAAACAGCATCACATTCTTTATGCAGGTACAAGTGGACTTCAGAGGGGGTGTCTGGAGCCAAAACCAGAGTCCTACACAGAATTAAATCTTATTAAAAAAAAATCGGCATCCTTAAACAGAGATTTAAAAGATCAATAGGACATCTCGGTGAAGATGATAAAATTTTATTATTCAATTAAGACCTTCTACACACAATAAAATTTTATTTAAAAAAATTACTCGACATCCTTCTTATAAATATTATTAACTAAAGCCTAAGCTAAATCAGAAAAGGATAATCAGAAATTGAAAAGATAAGAACCGTGTTTATGTGAACATCTTGTAGGACACATGATATTTACACAAACACATTTTTTATCACCAGGTCTTACTACTCGTTCGGGCTATATTCCTATATTATACTAATGGGCTAGCGATTAGTAAGACTTAATTTAACGAAAATGCACCCGCATTTGTGTGGGAGGAAAGTGAAACACAATTTAGGAAAAACCACCCTCAGTGAACCTGACTGGGATCAAACTCTGATTTCGTCTTCGGCAGTCTAATCCAACACTAGAGTATGTGTCCTATTATTCTTTAACATTTTCCTTTTTCACCTCTTTTGTGTTTTTTGGTTTTCTCTTTTAGGAAGTTGCGTTACGCATTTCACACTCCTCCCTGATGAGTTCCGATAGAATAAAACCTGGGTTGGGGGATTGGGCGGTGACGATCAATTTTCTTTAAGAGGCAACCATTACCTCTTTGTCCATTGGCAGCAGTGTAAAGTGTGAACTGTGTTCTTTTCATTGTAAAGGCCATATTGTGTCCGTCCCCCTTTTATATGTTTCTATCCACCTTTCCTATACCTTCTTCCAAATATAATACAATTTTATAAGTATTAAAAATTGAATTGAAGTAAATTTCTCAGTAAAATAATTTTTAATGAGAGCCTGTCAAATGTGCACATGCATTTGCACATAGAGGAATGGAAATGGAACAGAAGATGTGATGATGCACAAGTACACTAAGGAATAATAAACGAAATATGAAACACTTCAAATTTCTAATTGTTTATGATTCTTATGTTTTCTTATCAGGTAAATTAAGTTACTGAAGCATATTTTGGAGAATTATTAGCTTACAAACATAAATTTTGTTAGTTTTTTTAAAATCAAAACAGTGCAGAAACACTCTACAATAATGTAAAGTGATTGTTGAGGAAGCCAACCTGAAAGGATAGTTAGGTTAGGCCTAGATCTAAACAAACACACTTCTCTGTATTTTCTTTCTACGCTTTTACACTTCCCACTTCTACAAACTTCCACAACTGCAGCGTTTTAAATTTTCGGAAATATTTATTTTTCATATGAAGAAAGCTTAATTAAAAAGTAATATTCCCGAAAATTTAAACTAATGTGCAACTGTGGAGGTTTGAAGAAGTGGGAAGTGTAAATGTTTAAGAAGACATGAAGAAAGAAGTGTGTTTGTGCTTATCCAGGCCTAACCTAACTATATTTCAGGTTGGCTTCCTTCACTATCACCTGCTTTACATCAATGTGCAGTGTTTCTACATTGTTTTGTTATACATTTCCAAGCCATCATGCAATTATCCATTTATTAATTTTTTTAATAGTTATTGTTGGTGTAATTATAATGTCCCTTAAGACATGATTGTGAAAACATTTTAATTTTTTTTTAATCTTTATTTGAGTATTGTTCTTAAGTTTAAATTGGGTTTTATAAGTGTTATTTTTAATCTAAAAACTGATATTTCCATTGTTTAACTTTTTTTCCCAAAAGTATTTACTATTTTATAAAAAACGAATGTCATTCATATTTTAAGAACATGTGTTTTAAAATACTTCAACATTTTAAAATTATGAGTATACTCAAACTCGACAGCTTTACGAAATACATGACTCAGGTTCAACTTGAATAAGAAAACCCAAGCTCGCAGACCCCTATTTAACACCCTTTTAATCACTTCCTTTCTGGCTCACTAACAGGCAGAATGATTGGCCATAAATGATTTACTTTGGAAAACTACTTGCTGCCCCCACCCCTCCAAAATTTCCACACCTTAAAAACTTTAAAATACATCATACATCCCCCCCCACCCCCCCTTCCTCTCTAAGTTTATACATAACAAAGATGGTGGATGTATACAAAATAAATTAACAGTAATGAGCCGGAAGTGCCTCTTGGAATAATAATCACACTTTATTTCCTGTCCAAAACTTGACTTGACGGGAATTTGCCAATCTCGCCTAATTTTCAGGAATGAATATATTCCAGACACTTTAAGCTGTTGGGATCCTGACCACACATAATTTATGCTTCTATTTGTGCTTCATTTTCTATAATAAACCATGTGTACAGTTTTATTTTATTTTTCTGTCATATTTGTTGAACTGTTAAAATTATTTCCCTATAATACCTAAGGCAATGCAGAGAGACAGAGCAACAGGTAGCACTTTGCGGCTTAGTGATCTGTTCCAGCACCTGGGGCAGGACGTAGGACATAAAGGGCTCCCTGGTAGACAGATGACAGAAGCACTCTAATCTGCGCTGGACCTCATCTAGGCAAGGGTACTGCTCATCTTTGCGTTGATCCTCTTTATCTACAATATCTGAAACACAAAAAAACAAACCTGAAGAAAAACTATAGGGGTGTGCGAAGCTCTAAGACTTCGACTTGGCTTCAAAACAAATATTAACTTCAACTTTGTTTCAATAGTGGAATCTCAACCACCAATTTTTAACCAAGATCATATACCTCTCTGGTTTCAAGCTGAGGCAACCAACCATTTCACTATAATCTTCAACCCAAGCAGGCCTAATCAAACCAGTCATATTTATATGTATTCACAACCATCACCATACAATATATTATTAATATAGATTATGAAAAACAGAATATTCTATTTACAAACAAGAACCAAGACTTCTATGAATAGACAACTGCATAATCCAAGTAAAAATGATCAACCTACAGCCCAGTTGGTCTTTAGTTCTCTTGTTGTATCCTGAAAGTTACCATTATTGTGATGTGTGTAAACCTTGCACTTCTATCCTAATTTAAATGTTTATAAAATCCATTGCTTATAAAAGCTATTTTTTCCTTTATTCAGATTTTTTTTTTTAATTGGACTGGACTGGTAATAGACCCGCTATGATGGCAGCGTGGTCTAACGCGCTACTCTCATAATAGACTAGAATGCCAATGATGAGGAGATCGGGGTTCAAATCTCGGTCGGGTGTACTGAGGATGGTTTTTTCTTTTTCCATATACACAAATGCAGGTACACTTCCTCCAAATATAGCCTTCCTAATCCCTAAAACAATTAGTGTAATTAGTACATAAGTGTTTAACTTGAATGGGTAGCAAGACGAGGTGACAAAAAAAGGGGGTGAGTGTGGGGGGAAACAAATCCAAAAGAATTCACAATGTCATTATGAACTGACCAAAATGTGGTGTGATATCTGCATCTTTCAGAGCCTTAAACACTTGGTCAGGATAAAGCTGTGCCAAGGCCTTGAGACAAGATACACCTTCATATCTGAAAAATGCAATAATAACATTTCATCTTCATTAGTCAAATAATAAACATTATAAGGAGAACAGATATCAAGACTCGAAACCGAAACACTTTTAAAAAATATATATTGTAAGTCCAAAAGTTCACATCTAAAATAAAACACATCTCAGCAACTTTTCAAGGCACATCATGCAGCTTTATTTATAGAACATAGCAAAGCAATCACAAGAGGACTTTTTAGTTCAATCACTGTTACTTGGATCATAAATGTGCTTGATCAACTTGATTCTTAAATATTTAGGTTCAGGTTTGATTTTGTGTACGGGGTATTGGAGTGTGAAAGAGAAGAGAATGTTGTGAGAAAGAAAAGAAAGGAAAAACAAAGAGAAAAAAAGACTGGAACCTTCTATAACAAGGGATACTGCATAACTGCACAAAACCGGGCCCGTTGTAGAAAAAGGAATTTATGGATATAAATAATATAAAATAGGTCTAAGTGAAGTAAATATATTTTGCATAACACAATAGGATGAATAATAGTTGATGAATCATAAATCCAAAATAAGTTTAGCGAGAAAACCTTGGTTAACAGTAGTATTGACACTGTAATTTTAACTAATTTACCTGACACTAGACACAATCTCCTGCGTAATGCAGCCACACAGTCTAGACAGAAGTTGGGCCCGAGATTCATCAGTCAGTGTCCCTGCCATCCCAGTCAGGCCTTTGAGAGACTCCCTCCGTAGGTCCTCGTTAGGCTGATTTGATGCATCCAGGAAAACAGGAAACACATCTTGCCACAAAATATAGAGTTCTGAAAACATATAAGCTATGTATAGTAATAAAAAAATAGCTTTTTCAATGTTTTATATGGTTAAGTTTGTAATATTCTAAGTTGGATACAATTTGTAATAAAATAACAATGTGGAAGTATTTTAGAAAAATGAGGCAAGGTTCATCATCAACAACTGTTTTCAGCCTGTGGCCGTGTCAGTTTAGAAAAATGCTATCTTTCCATATCCTTCCTCCTTTAATTTCTCCCATTTTTTCTCCTCTCACTTGAACACTTTCTGTCATCTGCTCCTCCCATCGTTTTCTTGGCCTCCTGGCTTCCCTAGCGTTCTTTTTCCTACATACCAGTATGTAATCTCCAACAATTTCTTTGGCATCTTCTCTTTTTCCATCCTCATTACACGCACAAATACCATCTCACTCTTAATTCCTCTACAATTTCATGTACTCCACCCTTTCCCTTACTCTTTCCCAGATAACTTCATTACTGATCTTGTTGCTACTCCTAACAAACTTCATTCCCATGGCCTCCACTTTTCTGGTCTCTCTTACATTCAATGTCCATGTTTCTGCTGCATGTGTGAAAATGGGTACAAAGTACACCCTGTACAACACTCCCTTACGCTTCAAGGGTACTTTTCTCCAAAGCAGGTCTCTTACGCATCTATATAACTCTCCCAGATGTAATCTTCTCATTAAATCCTCTCTACTTTCACCTTTCTCCTTAATCATGCTTACAAGATATTTTATGTTCTGTACTATTCTAAGCTCTACTCCATCCAACCTTTTAACTTTATTAGTAGGCCTTTAAGTCGATCAGGGCTAAAAAAAGAGAATCTATACAATTTGCCTCTCTTTGAAATGTAGTCAAGGTAACATCTGATTGAATCACTAATCAAGATATAAAAAAACTGTTTTATTTAACATTAATTTTTAAGCTTTGAAAATGTTAATAGATTGAAATAGAATAAATCACTGAAAATAACACCAAAAACTGAGTAAATAACAAAGCTTAAAAAACTGGCTTTAAATTTTAGGCTAAAATTGGGTAATGCATAGCAGCTCCTTCAGTCACCATCAACTTTGGCAGGGTTATAGTGAAATAAAGTCTAAAATAAATAATTGACTTGGAATCAAAAGGGGAGGGGAGGACTTCAAACCTGGCACTTCTGCATAAATATGAAGAGGTTGGGGTGGATTAACCTGATCTTTAAGATTTATTTCATCCCTATAGGAATCACTAATATTCACATTCACCTTATCAATGTCAGCTGCCACTCCTACTTGTTCCGATCTTTCAATTTCACTGGAATATCATTCCTGTTCAGTTTCATTATTTGCAAATTAAAAATCAATGCTTTCATAATCACTAACAAACTGATCACTCTCGCATGAGCTATCAATAAATATTGCAGGTATTTCTGTGTCTTGACACCACAGCTTTTCTCTTAGTAGCCATGTTTACAAACTGAGATGAAATTTATTTCATCAGCTTTCAGCTTGGCTAGTGGATAAACCCTTGAATAATTGTAGATGGCCACTAAAATTATTCAATCTATCTACGGGGAAATAATTGCTCGGAATCAGCTCAAGATGACAGCTAGCACCGCCCACTTGGATTTCTGAACTAGTTAGCTGAAAGTAAATGTTGTCAACAAGGAAAAGGGAGGGGCAAGATGGCAGATGTTGTCAGGAATTGAGAGAAATAAAATGCTGATGGGGATTCAAACGCCAATTAATATGAGGTGAAGGTAGGAATTATCTTTTCTGTTCACCGTGGATGTTCGAAGGAAGATTGAGACGGCCATCAAGATGTGATTCTGACATGTAAAAGCTATTTTCCAAGTGCAGTTTTGTAGCTTGGAATTTATTTTCTTGTGTTATTAATTTTTTTTTTTTTTAGTTATCGAGTCTCGAAGAAACCCCGTTCATGGGTAAGTGTATTTTTTCTATTCGGGCATCTTATTAATAAAAGTTTTTCTTATTTACTGAACTTATGAGCCATGTGGGTCAAAAATATGTTTTGTAGTAATGGGTGCACGTCCATTTGGAGCAGGAACACTGGTGTTAGTACTTAATTCTTAGCTGGTTTCCTAATTATATTTTTATAGCTTTCAAACTTATTTATTCTTTTAAGCATAACTGTAGAAATAGACCGAATTATTGAATTTTAAAATCCTCATAGGCAGCTTCGGTTCTTGTGATGGACCCCTATACTTAAGCAGACAGCACAAACATAGTTATATGTGCACAATCTGTGAATTTAATATAGAGTACACCTCTTTACATAATTGAGAAAATTATTGTTTGGTTTATATTCCTTGTGATTTTTACTGTGTATGATTAATGTACATTTGGGGAAACTGAGACTATTACTTTTTTAACACATGTGATGTTATACCTCATTCACAGTAGGAACTACTCTCTGAAAGGTCTTTTTTCCTACCAATATCCTACCATATAATAGTTTTCTGATAGGGAGAAAGGCCTTTCATAAAACAATTCCTACCGTGAACAGATTTTACTTAGAGTCTTCCCACCCAGGCTATGCGAATGAGACTTGTTATCCGGTTCACAAACATTTCGTCCAGAAGAACATGTGGGAGTTTGGTGGCTACCATGATCCTGTGGGAGGAGATTCCGGACCCTCGCGCAGTCCCACGAGCAGCCAAATCGGGTCAAGCCACGCAAGTTACACTGGCAGTTTCAATATAGACCTGTCCTTTATTTGTGTGAATAAATCTAAAAGGATACATTTCATCCCATTTCGGAATCATAAGTTTTATGTTAGGCCATGGTTGCTTTAGCTAATGACTAGCTTGGACCCTCAGTCTATGTAATTTTATGATTGACTGCTCGGCCAACTCAGAGAATAGTGTGGTATGAACCCTGGGTTCGTGCCTAAGCTTGTGCTCTATATATATGCATATGTGTCTAGATGTATATAAACCTTTGTGGTGTACTTTTAATGTTGCTTAAGCCTATTCATAATTAGAAGGTTTATTTTATACATATTATGTTGCTTAGGCCTACTCTGGAATTAGAAAGTTTAGTTTATACTTATGATGTTGCTTATGACTATTCAGAATTAGAAAGTTTAGTTTATACTTATGATGTTGCTTATGCCTATTCAGAATTAGAAAGTTTAGTTTATACTTATGATGTTGCTTATGACTATTCAGAATTAGAAGCTTTAGTTTATACATATGAAGTTGCTTAAGCCTATTCTGGAATAAGAAAGTTTAGTTTATACTTTTAATGTTTCTTAAGCCTATTCAGAATTAGGAGGTTTAGTTGATACTTTTGCTGTTGCTCAAGCCTATTCAGGAATTCGAAAGTTTAGTTGATGCTTTTGATTTATAAAGTGCACCTAATTTGGTTTAGGTCCTTCCCTGAAATTATATTTAGGAGGGTTTTACCATTGTTTAACTTTAGCTTAACTTACACTTAATTATTTTTTCTATCAAATAAATCTTGTATCCCCTGTTTTGATCAATCTTATGTACCTACAAAATTTCCCTTATGTAAACCATTTTGTGAAACTTTCTAACCAAGGTCATATTTATATTAAAATTTTAAACTAAATCTGTGTATTTCATTTTCAGGATGACTAACGAGTTGTAGGGAGTTAAACCGAATTTTTCATGCAGTCACCATAACTGGCGGTCGACTTTAAATTTAACTTTAGTTTAGGTTTAATGGGTCTTGGTTCCCAAATTAGATAAACTCAAGTGGTGCCCATTGGGTCAGGTTCCCTCCTGACGTTTTGTGTACATCAGTTTTGTCCCTTCACTACACCTTGTTAGTTATCACAAACTCCAAACCACCCCAACTCAACCTGTAGCCGGTCGGACATTTGTACCAATATTTCATGAGAAATATCGTTATAAAACAAGGCCAAAGATAAACCTCATAAAGTTAGAAAATAATTTTCATTTTAGATATATAGAAACTCTTAAGTGCAAAGTACAAATAAAAGTAGCTTGAACATACGAGAATGCAGTGGAAATAAAATCTACTCTATCTGTTGACTTAATACTGAACTAAGAGCTCAAAAACATGGAATCGCTGTTAGAGACACTGGCTATTTTAGCAAATATTTCGTGCATCGCTCTGAGCGACGTTGGCCCTCAAAGGGTTAACAAAGCAATACAATCAGACCAGAAACCAGTTAAATAGTAGAGTGAATAGAGAAATTAAGTTGAGTTCAAGGTTATAAAAGGAATCATTTGGGTGACAGCAGTTTGTGAAAGAGAATATCTTTTGTTTTAAAAAAGTAGCCAAGCCCACCTTTTTGTAAAAAAATAATCAACCTTTGCAGTTTGCATGAGAAGATTGTGTGATTACAATACTAATATTTAATAAATCTGTCTAAAATGACTATAAAAAAATTCTAAATATTTTATTAGTAGATTGGATTTGGAAACTTAACATAGTAAAATATTCAACACAGATTTGATTTGAAAGATTATCATAGTAAGCATAAAATAAATTAATTGATTCAGATCTGAGCCCATTTTTATAATAAGATTCAATTCAATCTCTTTAAGCATAGATTTGATTAGAATTAGAAAATTATATATTTTGTACAGGCTTAAATTGAGACTTACTTGATAATGAGTCTCCATGCTCTTGACAAACTGTATGGAAACTACCGAGTGTTTGCAGTAGAATGGACCTTTCTCTGTCACCTTTCTTAAAGTTGTATTGTGCCACTAGTACTGGAATTACCTATGGATCAACAAAATATTACAACTCTTCAGTCTGCTTTTAGACATTTACTGCAGAGATAGCGGGAACAATGTTTGAAGGTACCGTATTGTCCCGAAAATAGGCCGCACCCTAAATTTTCGACTACCTTTTAGAGAAAAAACAATATTCCCACTTAAATATGATCAGTGTATTAAATCATTTGAAAATAGAAATTGTTTAATGGTATGTGTTTACACTTAAAGTTAGGTTACTTAAATAAAATCACTTCCATAGAAAAAACTCACAATATTTACACTTAAAATTATATCACTTGGAAATAAAAAAGTAAGTTAGTCATAATCAAAATTAAATCACTTGGGAAGAAAAGGTAAGTTGTTCACACTTAATTCCCCGGCTAAAACCCGCTCTTTTCTCAACATGATCCGTCATATTGCACTTCTGAATTTAATACACGCACTAAATTATTGTTCTCACAATAGAATAAATGTTGACCATTTAATACGCATACTAAGTTATTGTTCTCACATTAAAATAAATGTTGACAAACATACTGAAACAAAATCTCACTAGAAATATTTAAGCTCACTTTAACAAAAGTGTATATTGCCGCTAGAATGCGCTGAAAAATAATTTTATTTTGCAGCCATTATGGCTCAAATATTGTACACAAATAAGATAGTAATTCTCATTTATTTTTTAATAACTTTGCCAACTGTCATGGTTCATTTTGTTTTAAATAATTTTGCCAACTGTCATGGTTCAGCTATTTTTAAATAATTTTGCCAACTATCAAGGTTCATTTATTTTTAAAAAGCGGTGGCTATTAACTTCAATGTATATCGATTTAACAACATGCATATCCTATAGATACAACATTGAATGTATATTATCTAAGAGTGCGATTATAGGCTGCATTAGAGTTTTATGAGAGCTGTTTCTTGGAAAAAATGCGGCTTATTTTTGGGCCAAGACGGTATACCCTTTTGGTTGGAAGAACAATTTAGAAAATTCCCACATATTTATTGCAACTAACTGTAATAGCATTTTATTATATTATTTGTATTATTTTATAGGTATCGATAATATATATCAAAAGTGACAGCTGCAGATAACATGACTTGATGTATGAATATATTAAAATCATTAGAGTTAGGTCAAATTCACTATTTTACTCACAAATCTTGAATATCAATCTCCAATCAATGTTAAAATCTCGAAATAATTATGAACATAAGATAAAATATAAATATAGTAGAATGGGTGAAAATAAAAATAGTAACTAAATGTAAACATTCCTTCTTATGAGCCATCATAACATACATACATTCATTCAGTTAAGTGTTAAATTACTAATCTGGGCCCTGGTTGTTGAATTAATCCTATAAATATAATTGGTCCTGAACCACAAATAAGCAGTTTGAGTATTTGAGCTTTAAGACAAATTTAGTTTGAATAATTGAAAAAGGATATATTTTTTTAAGGATGGGAGTTTTAAATCCTCAGATCTCAAATATCCTTAAGAATTGAGGATCCCATCCCTAAAATAATCACAACTAAACTAAATAAATATATTATGATTTTAACTATGTTTCTAGCATATGAGACAAGTATAACATGTTTGCCTACCTTGCTGACGAGTACCTGACATGCAGCCGGTGATGCCCTCGTCACTTCCAACAACACCGAAGTGGCTGGGGAGAACATGATCAACTCAACATCGCACAATCCACTTTCTGCCACTAAACAAGATCGTACCATTTTCTTAGAAAAATGCCAACAAAATAAACAGGCAAGAAACACTGGATATTTAAACTCTAAGTCAAATAGGTTTTCAGAACCTAAATGGGGTTGAGTACAATTTAAAATTGATTATGAAATAAAATTATACCAATATTTAACTACACAGCATTTTATAAAATTTTGTTAGGAAAAAAAAAACGAAAATTTGTTACCCTATGATACTACCCTTCTAGGCTAAATATAAAATTATACTAATGGGGTAGGGATGAGTAATGTGTAATTAGAGAAAATGAACCTGCATTTGGGTGTAGTAAGTGTAAGATACCATTTAGGGGAAACCACCCTTAGTGTATCTGTCCTAAGTTCAAGTCCACGCCTTCCTGCTGACGGTAGTTCACTCAAATGCAAGTAATATTTATTAAACCATGCAACCACAGATATGGGTTGCACCAATGTTAATAATTTTAAGCAACAAAATAAATAATATTCCGGAAATAATGTGCCTTAAATTTTCATGATAAAATTGTAGAAAATAATTAATAAATATATAAATACACATACTAGTACAAATAATTTAATATTTCAATGCCATTTGGCATTTTACTAAATAAGTAGTTGCTTAGGATATAATATATTATATGACAGCTGATTTATTTAAAAGAAAAAAAACCCATATAATCTTTGAAAGGAAATTATTTAGTAATCCAATATATATACACACACCAAAATTACGCGAGACATGTCTTTACAAACTTTTACTCAGCACATTTAAATTACTATCAAAACATATTTAAAAACCAATGTAGCATTTTCAGAGTAATAATACATTTGCCAAATAAAACTAAATAAATTATTTTTGCGAAATTGACAATTTCAGCATTTAAATGTGAATTATGGTCAATTTTGTTGATTTGAATGCAAATTAGCATTAATACTACCAATGTTATTGTTTTCGTTTAACCTGAGATTTTCTGAAAAAATAAATAGTACCAACCACATTAATACAAAAAGTATTTACAAAAAAAAATTATTTCCCTAAACCAAAGACTATTGCTATTGATAAAAAAAAGTGTTTAAACCGGCTAATTTGACAGCAGTATTGTGTCTGAAAACAAATATTTGAAAAAGAAGAAGAAATTGACACCATGGCTGAGATCTTTTTATTTTATTGCCTTTGTTCTGACCTCTTACGTCACTATCGAGCTAAAGTGTGTTGATTAGGAAGGTGTTGTTATCTGTAAAATTATTGAATTGCATAATTGAGTAGTGAAAATTAAAAATGCCTTTGGTTATAAGTATTTTTGAAAGCAAAAGTGAGTTTTCTAAAGATGGCTTTTATATCTTTGATAAAGTTAAAAAAAATATGTGTAGCTTGTGTAACACCCGAATGGAGTGGTTTAGAAAAGACACGTGTGTTAAACATAACAGTACTCTGATTAAGCAAACAAAAGCCTAATTTTTCTGAATCTTCATTTAAAAGATCCTTGAAAATACTTTAACAAAATCTAAAAAAGTGAAAGATGACCACAAATATTTTACTATGATCACAGCAAAACCATTCATAAAAGCCAATACTCTTTTGAGAAACTTTATCATCCTTCCATGAGTGATAGATTGATAAATATGTGAAAGGTTATTATTTTGAACCTTTATTTTTTCACTTCATTTACACATTTGTCGAGAAAACTATTATTTCCCAGGTTTTTATAATTTTATCTCAAGAAAATAAGGCTATGGAGGTATGGTTGATCAATACAATAATGTTGTTTTGTTGACATTTTAGATTATTTATTGATGTGCCAGAAAATTAGATTAATTGAGGTAGGAAATGTTGAAATTAGGTCAGTTTAAAGATATTTATCTTTAGGTACAAATATGAAATAGTAATTTAATGTATAGCTTAGGACTGTTTTCATAAAATAATCACATTAGACTAGTCGAAATTAAGGGTTATCAATTAATATAACAATATTTGTTCTATCAAAAGTTAATAGACAGGCCTACAATTTGGTTTCAGGTGGAGGAGACTTACCTAAGGAAGAAACTAAGAAATGTTTGGGTAGCGGAACTAAACAAAAGTCAAGAGGATCATATCAAGAACATTGTTAGAAATCACCAAGTTTAAATTCTTTGGGATGGGAACAACAGATATAAAAGAACAATGTGTGTTTGTTATTTTATTAAAATCACTGTGTGCTGATTCGGAACAAAACCTGTTTGTTGGTGTAGTGAAAGTTCTACAGAATGCTACAGCCCCAGAGTGTTCACAGGCCCTTGTGGACACTATCACCAGGTTTGAAATTTCTTATGAAAATGTAGTATAAGTTGCGACATATCCTGCATGTTATATGACAATGTGTGACTTCTTTAAAAGTACTCCTAGGTGATGATCTACTATATATACAGTGTTGGTACCACAAGCTTAATTTAGTACAAAATCACTGGTAAATGTAATTGCCAGAGCTATATGAGTGTGTGACTAAAGCAAAGGGTGCATTTATGAACACTAGAAAGAGAAAGCCCAACTATCTAACATTTCTGAGTAAAAAATACAGTAAAGGTAAAAAGTCACTTAAGCTATTTCCAAGTCCAAATTTAATGTGCTGAAACTCTTGGTTTATTCGGTGGTATAGCTAGCTCTGTGAGTATTTGGTTGATCCACATTGAATGAGGTGACACCAGTGCCTAAGTATCTACAGGATATGTCAAATGATAAAGAAACCTTAATGTTGGTTGGGTGCCAAGTAATAATTTTAATTGAACACTGCTCTGAATTGGTGGAACTAATTACCACACTATGCCTTTAGTCACAAGTTGTATGATAAAATCAGAGAGCTACAAAATAATAATCTTAAACTGATTTCTGGCATGAGCTACAGATATAAAACAGGGGAAAAACTAAAAAATCTTCCAACTTTTAAAACAAGCAAGTGTTACTAGTCAGTTTCGATCTTTAGGTAAGCAGTGCCTTATAAAACTGAATTTACTTCATCACTCAGATCCGTCCAAATTTTTTTTTGAAAACATTGGGAATCTTTTAGATGCTCACTCAATTGGGACAAATCAAGTTAATTCTGAACTTTTCAAATCGGCTAGTAAAATATCTTTTTTGAAATGTTGCCCTGAAATTAATTTTCAGAGAGGATATTGTGCTCTGCAGACCATAGTAAAAACCATTGAAAAGGAGAGTAAAAAAGTGGATATCTTGTACATCTTGCATGGACTCAAAGAAGACTACGAAGAGTTTACTATCAATAGCATTAAAGCAATGTGGATACCTGTGTCTAATGTTGACAGTGAGCATGTTTTTTCTGCTTGTTCCTAAATTATGTCAGATGAGCGCACGAACCTTAAAATTGAAAATATGAAAATAATGTTTTCTTTGTACTTTGGCGATTGATTTGAATGATGATCAAAATTTAATCTTTTTTTGTCTTGTAAAAATAGTTTGGTACAAGCTATAATGTAATCTACCATGTATGTATAATTTAAAAAGATTAATAACTAGTTTATAATAAGTAGGCCTTCGTTTTGAAAATTGTATTTAAATAAATAAAATATTATATAAGGCTATTTTTTTATAGATGTTAATCAAATACCTGTGTTTATAGTAGGCCAAAAATAGTTAAACATATACAACCTTTTAGCTGTAATTTATATTAAAGTTGATTTGTTATAATTTTCAAACTATCCTCCCCTCTTAAAAAAATATTTTTTTCCAGACCCTTTTAATCAAAATACAAGTACAGTTAATGAAATACATTAACTTTATTTAACACAAATCAGGATCTAACCTTTTAGTATACGGATATTTTTTTACCGAAATACAACTTTTTATTTAACAAAATATAATATTTTTATTTACCACAAATCAGGATCCAACCCTTTATTTAACGAAATCTCATAATTTTATTTACCCCAAATCAGGGTATCTACCGATACATAATAAATAATTATGGAATACACACAGTAACGAGCTTAATAACTCACATCTGTATACAGCGGCTAGGAGATCGGGTAACCAGTTTGCCTCATGCTTGTCTAGAGCAGACATAGAGAAGAGGCGAACCAGGGCTGATAGAGCCAACAGTGAGGCATCTTTTAGTTCTCGGTCCGAGCCTGGCAGCAGCTCTGACTGCATGAGACGAAATAGTTCCATATAGTGCTGGCCTAGTGCGGATGCTGTAAAATTGTTGCATGCAGCTCTCTAGAATTCAAAAACATAGCATGGGCCTATATTATATAAAAAGTATTTGTGCAATAATAAAAATATCACCCTTGTAATTTTAACTCATTTTCAAACAATTAAAAGCTACAATTAAAATAATTTTACAGACATTAATGTATTTTGACCATTTACATGGTTCTCGTTAATTTTGTTTATTGCTCAATGCTCACACAATCTTTTATTATATTCATTTTAAAAGTACCAACAACAATTTTACCGATAATAAATGACAAAATCATTTCTAAGATAAACAAATTATGTTAAGAATTGACTGAAAAATTGAGTCTTAATAATCTATTCTTAAGAATAGATTAGCTAATAAAACAGGCTAAGTTTCTAGTTTTGGAGTCTTATCACGCTGACCACGTCTCTTTTAATATGTATAAAACTGTCCTTAATGGTAGATTGTTTTGAACCCACTGTGCACTTCCTTATTTTATTTTAAATGTGCTTACTGGGTGCGTTGACCGATGAAACATGGTGTCTACTAAACTTGACCAATGCAATCCCCGACCTTTTCCCTGATTTCCCCTGATCATTTCCTAAAATTCCCAACTAAAAAGTATGTCACTTCCTTCTAACTCGCCCCACCCCCCTTTCCACTCTCGTTTTTCTATTAATATTTTAATAATAATAATAATAAAAATAAGTTTTAAAATTTGAATTAAAATTGTTTACTAGGAAATAAAAATATATTACACAGCTACAAACAAAAAAATGACATTATAATTTAATGATTATTGTATTTCATATTTTGAGTAAAATATCATTTTCCCGGATTTTTATTGCGATTTACCAAATTCCCGACTTATTCCCGTTTTTCCCCGATCACTTCAAATTCCCGGCTAATTCTCGTTTTCCCTGATTTTCCCGAATGGTAGACACCCTGTGAAACCAAAACGTAAAGAGCTGATATTGCACTTAGTTTCCGTCCTAAGAGAAATACACCTTTTCCTCACAAGGTGTGTGTTGCTTGTTGCCACATATTCAATTATGATATAGTGTACAATGACTGGCGTAAGAATGTGTCAATTGTACAAGCTGAAGTTGTAAATTGCCATAGGAATACATATAACAAGAATACATTCTAATAATAAATCAATATAAAAGTGCTCAAAGTAGAGAAGCCTAATTCATAGAATCTTATAATACATGATATTGTAATAACCCCCTTAAAACAAGAATGGTGTGAAAGCAGGTAAGGTACAAGTGATTTGAGGTTCCCTATGATACTAATCTCAGACACTAATAGTCCTTAATTCGGAACTTACATGATTAAATGGAAAAATTGGGTATATCACTAATTATCAAGACAATGTTACAAAAAAAAAATATACCTAAATCAGATTAATTAATTTGAATTATTGCCTGAATGCTTAGAAATGTACAATAAGACAGTGTAGAAACATTGTACAATGATGTAAATTAAGTGACAGTGAAGGAAGCCAACCCGAAAGGATAGCAAGTTAGGCCTAGATAGGGACAAACACAATTCTCTCTTCATTTCTTCTTAAACTTTTACACGTTTCACTTCTTCAAGCTTCCACAGTTACACATTGTTTTAATTTTCAAAGATATTCCTTTTTCATATAAAAAGACACATTAAAAAAACACCAAGAAACATATTATGTATGTGGAAATACATTCTTCTGAAATAATTTGAAATATAATTGTGTGTTTTTATATGTGTCTCTTTATACGAAAAAGAAGTATTTCCAAAAAATCAAAATAGTGTGAAACAAAGAAATATATTTTATGGAACTAAATTCTTCTTTAACTACTCACCAAGAGCCTTAAACTGTCCAGTTTGGCTATTCTCAAGCTGGAATCCAGCTTCTCCATAAGCAGTGGTAGGCATAGCTCGGAGAAATCTGGAATTGCAGTCAAACAGTTCTCCAGCTCCGAAGCAAGATCTTCTCGAGTTACTGAGCTTGGATCAGTTTTAAACTAGAACATTAAAGAAGAAGAGTTTAGGTTGAATATATTAAAATCTACCAATGATAAGCCTAAATGAAAATCTACCAATGGTAAAACTTTTTTCTTGTGTGTGTGTATGGCATTACTAACCGGGAAGGACATGACATACAATTCGGTTGCCTGTATGTAGACTATTTGCCGCTCTGGTGGCATAGAGCATTGCTGGGGTACACTTATGGAGGTTATCTACACATACGCATAATAGAATGAAGTGATGATAGAGAATATGGAGGTGGGCCAGTGGATATACAGTGATGTCATAACTGAAAAACAGTCAGCTGTGGACAGTTAACCTTACAGTTCAACCAAGAAATCAGTCTACTCTCCTGACCTGATGAAGCTGTCTGTGACAGTGAAAGCTTGTCCTTAAAAATGTGTTTATGTGTTTTTTAGTGTTATATCTAAACAATTTCTACTCCAGTATCACCTAGGTAAGTGTGCTGGCTATCCCTCCTAATTTAAACCATGATTTAGCCTAGTGCTCTATACCACATAACCTCTATTTAAATGAATGTGTCTAAGAATCATTTTAACATTTAGTTATGTTTTTGTTTTTTATAGATTAGAAATAGAACTTTAGAAAAGTAAGCTTTTCAGGTATAAAATGTTAAGATTTGAAATCAGCCCTTTTATTTATTTATCTATTTATCTATCTATCTATCTATCTATCTAGATCCAGTGCTGATATCTATGTTGTACAACTTAAATAATAGCAGTGAGAAAAACAATAGACATTCAACCACTTAGTTTACGCTCACCCGCTTCGGTGGCCGCGTGGTCTAACATGCTAATCTCGTGGTGGACTAGACTGCTGAATGAAGCGAAGGATCAGCAGGTGCTGCGGGAGTTTGGGGGAAGATTTAAAGGAAACAAGAAAAAAATTGAGGGATGCTTCGAAATCTTTGTAGATCCACGTTCAACTTTTTTTTAAATAACGTGATTAGAATATTAGCTATTTAATTTTTAAACTCAATCTTAATACTCAATTTTTTTAAATGATAAAATCTCTCTTTAAAAAAACTCATGGTGTACCTTGAAACTTTTAGCCTTGTTCAGTGTGCTGTGAATTGAGAACTGTTGAAAATAGCTGCTCTACACGTTAAAGCTGCCAGTGGAAGTGAAAGCTTGAATCTCATATTATATATATGTTTGTGAAGATATGTGTTCTACTAAATTTTTAAGGCCATTACACCTCCACAAAGGTAAGTTGGGCTATCATTTCAATTTCTACTCATTTCCATTTATTTAACTTGTGACTTGATTTTTTTAGCAGTTTTTCATAACTACCTGTTCAGATAATATGCTTATGTACTAATAGGCTAATCGTTTTAGGTATTAGAAAGTTTATATTTAGAGGTGTACCCCGTGAAAGGAAAGTAGAAAACATTTGGTTAAAACCACTCTCAGTACACCTGACCAAGATTCAAACCTCGAGCTTCCCGTCATCAGCAGTATAGTCTACATTGAGAGTAATGCCTTGGAGCATGCGGCCACTGAAGTGGGTTCTTCTTAATTGTTTGTAAATTTTAAAGTATTTGTATGAATAGGTTTTTATTGTTTTAGAGTCAATAAATTAAACATTGATAGGGGGATAGAAGGGCAAGGCTTACACACTTACCATAAAACCGTGTAACTCAAAATTCACAATTAAAATACAATAAAACACATAATTTAATAAAGCCGTTTGACGCCAGTTACTTTGTTTACACCCAATAAAATATTAATGAGACCACATTTGGAAACTTATCCAAGTTGTTTATGATCAATAAACATTCTATTGAGTATCCTGTAAAACCAGACAAGGTGGATGCCAAACATAGCGAGCCCACCAATGCAAATACAGTATTATTAACATTATAGGATAAACATATAGGGGTAAAAACCAAAGGGATGGAAAGAGTAGATTACAGAAAAGTGTACAAGTGAGAGGAGAAGAATGGAAGTGATTAAAGGAGGAAGAATGGTGGTGGTGGTGATGGTTATTGTTGTTATTGTTATTATCATTATTAGCACCGCTACGCTAATGTGTAATGGTAGGGTGATTGTGAGATGAAATGGAGGACCTACAGTTTAACCTGTAATCCGAACCACGGTGGAGGCCTGGCATTCCCCACATTCACAATATGTCTTGTCAGAGGTGAAGGAAGGGTTTGGTAATCAGATAAATCTGTGCCGGGACCGAGGAATGAACCCCGCACCCCAGCACAGAAGTCCGACACCTTACCCCTAGACTGATGGATTGTGATGATGATAATGATCAGGAATAGGATGTTCAAGTACAGAGGCAGATTTAACCCTTATAGAACTCTACTTAATAATTATTTGGAAGAGAACTTACAGAGCGGAAGTCTACAGGATAGTAGCAGGAGATGACCTCAAACATCTCCTCTGTGAGGTGTCCCAGAGGAAAGGTTTTGATGAAGAATGGCAACATTGTAAATAGAAACATGAGATTACGTGGATCTCTCTCTCCATCTATAGCTGAGATCACACCAAACACAAAGTCTGGGGTCACAGACAGCAACTCTGGAACATGACAATATAACAACATTGGTTTGTGAAAAGAGGACAATGTTTTTAGTAGAAAATGTGTGAATACTAACAAATTTGAGTTCAAGCAAAGTTTTAGGGATGTGCAAATCTTTGAAACTTGACTTGGCTTTGAAACAAATATCAGCATCGACTTCGCTTCAAAAAAATCTGACTTCAACAATACGAATCATCGTAAATAATGGTCAATTATTGCTATTCTGAGCTGTTATGTATAAATAGTACAAGACAATATTCATATGAAAAAAATCTTAAATAATTGAATTGTAGTTTGTGATAACTTTATTTATCAGCATTAATCTAAACAATCAAAACAATTGTGCAAATAAACTGTTTTCAAAGAATTTTAGTGCATAAAGTTATAGATAAATAAAATATATTTTTTCAAGCATAAAACAAACAAACTATATTCAAACTTCAATTCGTCTTCAAGAATATTTCAATATTCGGTTAAAATTCGCTTCAAATTAAAACAGTGGACTTCACACAATAAAGATTTGATAATCATTCCAAAACTCATAAAATAAAAGTATTCAATTTGTTTTTATTTTATCTTGAAAATTTTGAGTTTATTTGAATTCAAAATATTATTCACAGTGAAGAAAGCCCTTGACTATTTCTTTTTGTTTGATAAAAAGCAAAGGCCTTCCCCTTGTGCTAAATTTAGTTAAAAATCTTAGTTTGTGTGATCTTAACTTTTATTCACACACAATTTTTCATTCTTTTAAATAAATTTTAAAATAAAATATTAGTGATTATGGTTTATGTATGGATCTATTACAAAAACTCAACTCAAGATTCTTGTAGCATAAATGTTGCTCTAAAAATAGAATAAGTTTCGATATTTTGATTCAAACTCACTTTAAACCTGATTAAGTGAACAATACCTACGCACACATCTGTTTAAAAATGAGGTGGCCTAATGGCTAAATAATTTTAAAATAGAGGAAATTGATAAAACTAAAAAAAAAAAAAACTACTAAGAGTAAATATGATGAAGAAAGCCCACCCAAGGAAAAAGGAAAAATGTGGGAAGAATCCAATTTACAAAGGTGACATCGTCTTCCTTTCTTCTGTCTTCTATAGTCGAAGTAGACACACACACATTTTAACACAAAAAGAATAATATTTCAGCATTGTTGCCTTTATCAAAGACAAAGAAGAAAGTACAGATATATGGTGTCTACTCAACTTGACCAATGTAATTCCCGACTTTTTCCCCCGATTTACCCTGATAATTTCCTAAAATTCCCAACTAAAAAGTATGTCACATCCATCTAATTCCCCCACCTCTGCCCTAATTTTCCTATTAATCCTTCACATCATTCACTAGGAATTATAAAACATATTACACAACTACAAACAAAAAAATATGATTATTATATTTCATATTTTGAGTAAAACCCCATTTTCCCAGATTTTTTTTGTAATTTACCGAATTCCCGACTTATTCCCGTTTTTTCCCGATCACTTTAAATTCCCGACTAATTTCCGTTTTCCCTGATTTTCCCGGATGGTAGACACCCTGAGATAAAACAACACTGGATTACTCCATTTTGAATTTAAAGAAAAACTGTTAGAACCACAACGTGCCAACTGTTTCTGGGAGTAAAGATGAATTTCTTGGCTATGGTTAGTATTTATATAGACCTATTTAAAATAATAATAATGTATTATATTTGGAAGGTATAGGAAAGGTGGATAGAAACATATAAAAGGGGGACGAACACAATATGGGCTTTACAATGAAAAGAACAACACAGTTCACACTTTATACTGCTGCCAATGGCATTGGCAGCAGTATAAAGTGTGAACTGTTCAGGTTATATGTATGGATGTATGATAATTACCCTGATGGAGTAGTGATGAGAAATAAGAAATTTTAGAAATAATCTAACAATATTTGCGTGGAAGGAGAGTGGAAAACAATTTAGGGGGGAAAAAAACCTCAGTAGATCAGACCAGGATTTGAATCCCAATCTCTCCATCAACATCAGTCCAGTCTAACCCACGAATGATGCTTTGCGTGGAAGGAGAGTGGGAAACCATTTAAAAAAAAACCTCATTAGGCCTCCAGGGATTCAAGCCCAGATTTCGTCTTCAATAGGCCAGTCCAACACTAGTGAGATGCCTTAAACCATTTGGCCACTGAAGCGGGTAATTTTGTAGTGTAACCATTTATAATGTCAACGTTTAATATTGAAAAACAATATCTACAACCAAATTTTTTTTTAGTGAAGGCTGTTTTTGGGGAAAACAAACGGCCCATTTTTTGATATTTAGGATATTATTAAAAATAATGTCTTGGTTTCTTTTGTAAATTTCTTAGAGCAGATATGTGCCCTTTAATTAATTTATTTTTATTTCTCAAATTTTTGAGAATCATCTTTAGCTTTTGAAACGAGATCGAGATTTTTGTTTTTTCCCTCATCTTTATTGAGATTTTTTTGAGTCTAGCACATCCCTAATTTACATCAAATTTTATGATAAATCATTGTCATGAACACAAAATATAAAACTCGCCCTTGACTCTAGTATAAACTACCTACCCTTCACATACTTGTCCATCAGTGTGAAGAGAATAGTGTACAAGTTGAAACGATCTCCAACTGCTTGTTGCTGGCACTGGACATGCTGGAACAATGTCGTCGAGATGAAGATAGACGAGTTTGGAGGCAGATCCATCTTCACCTGGGAAAATTAAAATAAGAGTCATAGAAAGAATAGGATGTTTTAAAACATTAAAAGTCAGGGTGAATGTAATAAAAACTTGTTTAGGTTTAGTGGATCCCTGTTGTATATAAAAGTGCTTGTGATGTTATATAACACGATATATTTCTGAATTAGTTGTTCACTAAACTTATCTAACCTACTAAAAATACATAGATCCAAGTTGTTTTTCTCTTCTTATTTTGTGAGCAGGCCTAATCAGAACTGTGGACGTACATTTTGTTTTCGTGAGTTAACAATATGAAAAGAATATGACAACATATATGCATATATTATGTTCTTAATTTTATAAGAGGCCCACTTTCAACCACTAACATTGAATTATTAACTAAACAGACTAAGAATATATGCTATTAAGGTACCTTTTGTAAGAGAGGAGGGAAGGGGGGAGGATTTTTAGAAAACTCGAAAAATTTGAGTACTCAGAATTTTCTACCTTTTTCTCAAAAATTCCCAGTTTCAATAATTTTATTCACTCTTTAACTTTATTAATTTTCAAGTTATAATTTCATAACAAATAGAGTCCCTCAATATTTCCTTTTGGCTAATTAAAAAAAATGTAAGCTAACAATTTTATTAAATTTATTTAGCTCTTATTTATCTCTTCTATCCTCCTTTCCTGTACCTTCTTACAAGCATAATACAATTTAATTTATTTGAAAATTTCAACTTGTGTTATTATAAAATTGTCCATAAAATAATGGAGTTTAAAAACATGTATTTGTACTTATTTATGGTCTATGCATGTATCTAATACAGAAATCCAACTTAAAATATTTCTTGTACAAATAATGCTTTATACTACTCGAACTAAGAAAGTTCTATATTTTCATTCAAACTCGAATAGAGCTCAACTCGAGGTCATAAATGCCTACTCACACACCCTTACTCAATTGATTAATGTAAGATAAGCATATGTAACTGCATACAGGTCTGTATCACAGCATTAATTTATAACATTTCGTCACCCGAGAATGCAAGTGTTCTATCTCCAAAATGGTTAAATTTGAGATATTTGGTGTATACGTTTATTTATAATGCATATGATCCACCTGTGGTGAAATTGAGACTATTAAATAATTACTTAAGAAGATACAAGCTCGAGTTGTCTTCTAGTAACATTGGTTTTATACACAAGGTCAAACTTCAATGCTCTTTTACACAAAAGTGAAAAATTGGACATAGAACACTTGCATTCTCGGGTGACGATTTATCAAGCTACCTACGGAAATTAAAACAGTTTCAAACATTCAAAAACATTTTGGCAGTAGGTAGAGTAGTTTAAAAACTATTAGAAAGTGACATTACGATGGCTCTGATGCCCTGCAAGGTTGCAGGGATGACAGTGTGATGATCCTTGAGTCGATCACAGAAGAATGTGACCAGATATTGTAAATCATCTGGACCAAGGAAGTCCACAGGTAAGTTGTCGAGTACATAGGCAAGTGTCAGAATGCCTTTTCTGCGAAACTCTGGATTCAGATTCGTCAGCAAGTCTCCCAAGTGTTCCACTAGGGTAACCAGTTTATAGCTATGCTCGCTAATATCTGAAAAGTAAAAATTACAACAATTATATAGTGGACCCGGTTTAGAGGTAAGGTGTCAGACTTCTGTGTTGGGGGTCCGGGGTTCAAATCTCGGTCCTGGCACAGATTTATCTGATTACCAAACCTTTCCTTTACCTCTGGCAATGTGTGTACTTTTCACACTTTGTGAATGTGAGAAATGTAATTCTCCCACCGTGGTTCAGAGCCCATGCTAAATTTTATGTCCCCTCTGCTTTCCACTATCATCATCATTCTCACGTATTACTGTGGATTCACACGTTCGCCGAAGAACAAGCGCAGAGCCGAAATGCGTCACGTGATGACCGCTTAAGCCAATCACAAGAAATCAGCGCGATCTGCGTACAAAGTTCTGCATTTGTAGAAATAATTTCAGCTTTGGCCGCGCTTCTCCTTGAAAATCGGCGTGGAAGAACCAATCAGCGCATGCGCCAACATTCAACCACGCGCCATCTGTTACGGAAAGTAAACAATGTCGACTCTAAAAACCGATAAATTAAAAGAAAGATTGAAAGAAAGACTAGTGAATATCTAGTGTTCACACATTGTTCTTCTTCAATGCATAAAGCTGCAAGCAGTGCTATTTTCCTTTTTCTTTCCATAATCAGTTTTACAGGTTATCAACACAAACAAAAATGGAGGCAATCAGCTGATTTTAAATCGTCATCTCAATGCATCATGGGTAAACAGACATTCTCAACTTTCCGCGAGTGCATGAACTGCTGCGTTTACTAGGCAGAGCGGATACTCGGTTCTGCTATATATTTTCGGCGAGCGTGTGAATCAACAGTTATCCTACCATCTGCCCCCCCCCCTCCCCCGGTTTATTTGGCTCAGTATCTTAGTCTTTAAATCCGACCTGTTCTATGCTACATTTTGATTTATCCTTTTATTACAATGTATCTTTTTCTTATTTAAACTATTATTACAAACAGGCTAAGCACCTAAATACTACTTACTTATTATAAGAAATTATGAACTACCTTATCATTCCATGTGCTCTGCTCCAGGTATTTTTACGTCCCTTGTACTCCCCCTCCCCCCTCAACACCAGTTATCCCGTTACCCCCTGGAGCCAGGTTCTCTCCTGAGTTTGGGTGTTGTCATGTATCAACATTTTATCTGCTGGGAAGTTTGTCCGTTGGCATCCCCAACCTCCCTCAGGACCCATCAGCCGAAAGGGTTCTCCAGGTCTCAACTCGTGTCAGTCACATTCTGACCATTTATTGACTCTTCTCTCCAAGGGGTTGCTTACGTTATCACCTAGATTTCAACCCTTCTACTTATTCAGAAATATCCGCTACTGGTGTCGGTCTCAGTGTCACTCACTGTGTCATAGTCATCGTTACTGTCGTCAGTCCTGTTTTGTAGTTCTTGTCTGTCTAGTCTTGGTCGTCTATCTCTAGCTTCGTTCAGTGCTGTCAAGTAATCGTTCCTAGCGTTGTCTGATAGCTCAGATGCAATAGCGTCCAGGAGTGTCCACATAACTGAGTCTCTCAGAATGTGTCCTACAAGTCTTCTTTGAATTCCCAGATGGCAGGGTTTTCTGACCTCTTGGGTTTGAACACATTCCAATTCTACATGTTCTGACCTTCCCTCCTGTCCACAGACAAACTCACTCGAGTCAATAGCTCCTTTCTTTCTTAAAGATGCCAGATACAGTTATAAAGTGGACCAGATCCCGGGACGGTCCTAGGAGCCTATTCCCAAGTCTTTTCACAACATTCAGAAACAGTTGAAATGTTCGCCTCCCAGTTTCGCTTTCCTACTAGTGTGTCTGCCACTCTGCAACATCTGAGGGTAATGGAATTCTCCTTAATGGTGCTCCCACCTCAGAAATGCATTCCTCCAAACGCCAGGAGAGCAGAGGTATGATAAGGTCAAATGGCCAGAATCCAGACCAATTGTCCCATCCCATATAAGTTAGTGGGCCCAATTTGTCAGAGAGACAAATAAAATGCTATCTACTAAAGAAAACTATAATGGCTATGTGGTGTTTGAAGATCTACACACGTAGAGTGAGAAAATAAGATTTCAGTGATAAAAAAAAGTATGTTCCAGTATATTCACCTCTTGATTGTCTGACAATTTTTAGAACAGCGAGATCGATGAGGAACAAAAACAAATAAGAGTGGACCTTATCAAGTCAAGGAATTGAAATTCAACAATTTTTTTGATCTAAAGAACCTGGCATCAAAGAATGTTAGGAATACTACTGTTGATAGTGCTGGTAATAAGGTTTGTTGGTAAAAGGCTTTCGTTTCTCAAAAGACTGCCCAAATATAATAAAATTCAGGTATTATTACTTTGGACAATATCAGGAAATTGATGTAGGGAAACGTGGCAGAAATCAACTATATACTGAATGCACTGTGCAAAATCTTTATTAAAAACAACTTCATAAAAGCAAGGAGAAGAAACAAGACCTAATTTATTCTCTGTGCCAAAAGAAAGTTATTCCAGAAATATGCAATGCTTGGTAGAGTTCCATCCCAGATTGTAAAATGAATGAGAGGGTCCCGGAAACAGGGATTCTAGATTCTGAAAATTAAGAAGATGCTTGTATAAGTTTAGCCTTTAAACATGCACTTTGTAACCTCACTATTGTTTATGGATTTTCAATGTATTTTTTTTAAAATCTATTCAAGTTTTAATTGCAAATCAAATTAATTTTCTTTCCTATTTTGACATTTAAAATAATAGGCATTATGTCAAGTACCAAGAGAGTGTTTTTTAAAGTGATTTATTAATATAGTATTATTAATTTACTAATTAAATGACTGTCAAAATGCCTTTTTATTTTTGAAATTCAACAAACAGATTGTATGTAATGAACATGAGAAAAATTGTGTTCCTTTTGTTGGTTTTCTAACTGTACTCCAATTTTAATGCCATTTATTTGACATTATTACTTTGGACAATATCAGGAAATTGATGTAGGGAAACGTGGCAGAAATCAACTATATACTGAATGCACTGTGCAAAATCTTTATTAAAAACAACTTCATAAAAGCAAGGAGAAGAAACAAGACCTAATTTATTCTCTGTGCCAAAAGAAAGTTATTCCAGAAATATGCAATGCTTGGTAGAGTTCCATCCCAGATTGTAAAATGAATGAGAGGGTCCCGGAAACAGGGATTCTAGATTCTGAAAATTAAGAAGATGCTTGTATAAGTTTAGCCTTTAAACATGCACTTTGTAACCTCACTATTGTTTATGGATTTTCAATGTATTTTTTTTAAAATCTATTCAAGTTTTAATTGCAAATCAAATTAATTTTCTTTCCTATTTTGACATTTAAAATAATAGGCATTATGTCAAGTACCAAGAGAGTGTTTTTTAAAGTGATTTATTAATATAGTATTATTAATTTACTAATTAAATGACTGTCAAAATGCCTTTTTATTTTTGAAATTCAACAAACAGATTGTATGTAATGAACATGAGAAAAATTGTGTTCCTTTTGTTGGTTTTCTAACTGTACTCCAATTTTAATGCCATTTATTTGACATTTGAATAAATAAACATTGAAATGTATTTTTAAGTGGATATAATTTGTTCAAATCAGTAATAAATCTGGAGTTAATGATTAAAGACCTTTAAAAACAAATGCATCTGAATGATTATTAAAATGAATAGTTTAACCAGTAGTTGTCATGATTCTAAAATAATGACTGTCACTCAATCAACCTTCTATAACACATATTTTTAATCAGGAAAATCTCACTAAATCATACAGATTATCAAGTCGGCCATTAATAGTATATTTTCTTATCGGTGAAAACTCACTAAGTCAAGTGAAAGTAATTGATTGATTAAATTTAATCAACCCAATAGATTATGAAAAAAAATTGTTGACACTTAATATTTTAAAGTATGTTCCTAATATTATGAAAATAAAAATTGTTTAAGTTGTATTTATGATTTTCAAAAGAAAAAAAAGAAAAAAAAGAAAAAGTATAATTCACTGATAAACAACTAAAAATTGAATTTCTCCCAAATTAAGAATTTTGACTTAAATGAGTTTCTCCAGCAAGCCCAATAAATGGTGATTCGTTAAGATTTCTATTTACTGAACATCTATATGGTGAGGAATAAAATATGTATTTACATAGAAATCCCAGCTCTAGTAGGCCCTAATGACTTCCAGAATTTTGCAGCTTTACACTTTTCCTACAATGAAACTATTAAAAATCTATTTTATTGTAGTGCCTACTAGTATTTCTATATAATTGTGGTATGTTCCTGTGATCTAGTGCAATAAGAGACAAATGTGTTATTCAACTGCAACTAGAGCGTGCCTCTCCAAAATGTGTTCAACATTAACGGTTTCTAATAAAAGCTATGATAAAATGTGTATTTTTTACACAATGGGGGAAGACTTAACCCAAGTCCAACGCTACAGTAAAAACTTTTAAATCATTCCGAGAAATGTATATTGTAAAAAAAAACTTCTTCCATTGGTATTTCAGGGGGTGGAGGGCAGCTACCCCTTGAAAAAAAATCTCTTCCCAACCAAATACCCTCTCACATTAAAGAACTAAATCATACCTACGTGCTTGGCTCACACTGTTTTGAAAGTAGCTCCTGAATATACTATGTACTTTTATCAAACGATGAATATATATGAATAGAGGCTATAAGCCTACCTTTATTTTTACGCATTTATCTAAACTCTAGAATCGTTGGTTCCCGAACTTGTTGAATGGTGTACCACTCAAACAATTTACATATTTTTGAATGCTACCAAGATCGTGCTGAATATTTAATATTTAGGTACATTTTAATGGTGCCCAGGAATATAATGACACAACACTAGACCTATATATAAATTAACAGTTTTTATTTATCATTATTTAACATTTATTCTCAATCAATGCGGATAATAGGGCACAGGCATCAAAGAAATATTTTTAAAAAACTTAATTGACCCCTCCAACAACTGTTTAAATCTCTTTTCCTTTTGGTTTAAATTTGCCAGTTTGTTTGGTTTCTCACGGCGTACTGGCTTGAATAAATGTACGTACCACGGTTTGGGAACCGCTGACCTATATAATTGAACTGAATACTTAGCACGTTGGGAGATTAATATTTATCATATTTTGATTAATTTACAGCCCCGAGGTAGAATGTGCATGAATAACTTTCCAATTGATTTTAAAAATCTAGAGAAACATTATATTATATAATTCGTCAAAATGTTTTCTAAACAAGATAGCAATAAGGAATAGGCATAAAATAATAATGTTTTCATTAAACGCAGATTTAAAACTGTTTAAATTTACTGGAAAAATAAAGCAATTTTCTAAGTAGTGTATATTAGAAACTGGAAATCCCACACGGCGTTGCCAATGATTATTCAAAAATTTGTTAAAAATAGGCTAACTAAGAAGTTATCAAAAATTTAAAAATCCTGTTTCGGAGTTACGTCCACCTATGTTAAAAAATTCGGATCCCTGCGTGCCGTAGATATGGCTGGGCATTGCACACAAACAAACAAACATACACAGGCAAACACTTTCTTTTATTGTTATTTAGAGGAACAAAGCTTATTCGAACACTTTGTGAGCCTAAGACTTCAGGTAGAGGCCGCCGACCGGTCTCTGCTTTGTTTGTATTTCAGAATACAGAAAACACACCAGGGTAGGGAATGTAATAGAGTGGTGGGGGTATTTCCTCACATCAAGCAGGTACTCAGTTCGAGAAGGAAGATAAGACCAAAAAAGGAATTTGATATTTTATTCTGCCGCACCTTAAATTAAGTGAATACTGATCACACATCTGTTTTCTTAATTTAAGTGACCCTTAAGTGAAAGTTAAGCTAATCGTGATCACGGCTTCATGGCTTTATCCTTAAGCTTAACATAGACCGAAGGGGGAGGAGGGGATGTATTTTTAAGTACACGACTTAAGTCAAAATCTGTGTAAATTTGTTTATCACAAGTATTATCAACCAAAAATGTGTTATGAATAATATAAATCAGTGACATGTAGCGTACCCCAGTTTAGCAAACACTGGTTTACTCTATTTATGCGATGTACAGAGGTTCAGTTTGTTGTCTGTGTATGGTATGGATATTTTTTATTTATTGTGGCAGAAAACATTACTGTGAGTATGATTACAACATTATATCAATATAGTCTATAATGAAAATAAGTTAAAATTAAGATTACCTCTTGCAATTTTATTACATAGCGGTTTAATATCTTCTTCTTTCTTAATCGATTCACTATCAAACCATTGCGCCGCCATATCAATCACATATCAATCAAAGATTAAACAAACAATTCCTTTAATAATAATAATTCAAACCAGAGTCTAAGATATAGGGGTCTGGCTAATCTTTAGTTCCAGTGATCAGACATTGAAGCCAGATGACGTTAGAATCGTTGCAAAGTAGCACGCGCGCGCAATTTAAATTTTGAAAAGAAGTTTGAACCTCCAAGCTTACATTTTACTGTTAAACAGTAATTATTTTATACAAAATATTAAAACTAGTGAATAAAAAGAATAGCTCACAGCAAATTATAGCATACAAATTACAATTATTCATTTGCTCATCGGTGTAAGATAATTTAAATTTGAAATACTGTGTTATAAATCATATGCTAATTATTTGTTAGGTAAAATTTGAGCATATAAACATGGCTATAAATTATTATTTAAAAAATGTATTGATGTATCAGAACACAAAGGCATCATTCAGACTTATCATCTAGCTAATAACATCCGAGAGGATTTTTGATTTAATCCTTATGAGTAGCATTTAAGGTAATTTGTCTGAATACGAAAATTAGAGTCTTTCGTTAATAAAGGGATGAGGCAGAATGCAAGAATAATATAAGCAAACGTGAAGAGAGAATGAGAAGTGTGTTTTTTGATTGGATTTAAAAATATATTAATTTAAATTTGAAAGTGGAGTGGAGTTAGTTAGTAATCTTAGAAGATACATTCTTGCAGAAGGTTCAATACCACTCACCTTTTTACTCATTTCGTTGTTGCATACAGTCTATAAAGTTTCAATATTGTTTTATCATTTAAAAACTGAGTGGCGTATTCTAAGAAAAATTAATAGGTATGCTGTACTCTAAAAGTTGCAACAAATATTTGGGGGCCTAGGACCCTCAACCACTGCTGTCCAAGAACGTCAAGGGATTTATTTGAAGATGTGTTTATATAGAACAGTGGTTCCCGAACATTTATTATTTACCTTTAACTGTATGCTATCTTAGGAAATTTTGATCCCCCCACCTACTTACCCATCTCTTACACTCCCATATTCTCTCTTCTTTTATTTATCCACAACGATGATTACCATCCACTCAAAATGTAATAAAAGTAACTCCATGGTGTCAGCCCTCGTTCAGGCTATACCTACTGAGTGGCTACCAAACTGTTTGGCAAATTAGTACCAACTCTTGTGGTTAGAGGGTGTCATGTGGTCAGCACAATGATGACTCCAGCTATGAAGCTCGGCTTTCTATACCGGAGCCACTGCTACTTTATTCGAGTAGCTCCTTATTTATCCACTCTAGGATGAATCTAACCCGTTCCAGACCCACTGCTTCCCAGATAATTTGGACGCGCCAGTAAGCAAACCCGGGACCTCTGGATCCGTAGCCAGAACCTATGATCACTAGAGCACATAGGCGGTCCTCAAATTGTAATGATATCTACATGGTTAGAAATTTAAGTAAATATTAATGTATGGGCTAAGAGTGGTATGTGTACATTTCTAAATGCATGAAAGAGCTAAATCCTATTCAATTTGCCTACTGTAATTAAAAGCACACAGTTTGCAATACTCAAAGCAACCAATCATAATAAGAGAAAAAATGAAGTGATACATCGATCAAGCGTTCGTCAGATTTTGGTGAGATGGAATCAGGTGGATTGTACAACTCACGTTGCAATTAAAACTGTTTTACAAAGCCTAACTTATCTCACACAATGCTGCTTGGAAACAAACGAGTCTCCCAACTTGAGAATTTATTCACCAGAAGCTATATAGATGCGTAAACTCTGATTAACACAGGGTAGATTATTTCGAACTATTAATAATCTATCGCTACGTCATTGATTTATCGCTAAGATATTTAAACATATATTTTGCTGAAAGTAGTGGCGCACCCAAGGGGGAGTGGGCAAACAGGGTATTTGACCCCATTCCCCCTCTTTCCCCAACACCACAAATTATGTTAATAGAAATATAAATAATATTAAGTACAACTAACACTGAAGATATATCGAATGTATATGCTACATTTTAAGACCAGGGTTCAAACTTAAGCCTAATATTCAAAATGTTTACCATTACACACAAAATTAACAATTGAAAAAAGATATACAAATAATAGCTTTGATACCATTTGTATTCTTTGAATTACTTAATTACTATAAAACTACTAAAAATTATTTATAAAGGCATTTAATATTCATGAATTTTCTCGGCCTTCAGGGCTGAGGAAGCTGTGCAACCCCAAACCCGTTCTCTCCATCAAAATGTCATTCTTTCTACAGCCTTGATTGAATGCCTCCCTCCCTCCCCCCCAAAGTAAATGGCTGGGTGCGCCTCTGATTGAGTTAATTGTAAGAAAATATATTTTATTTTATTTTATTTTATCTTTTCCTTCTAAATCATCTTGAAATGGTGAACTCGCACTCCTGACTTTTGAGACTCTTTGATGCATAATTATATAAAATCACAATGACTAATTAGTCGTTTATGTAAAACAAAAACTAAAAGAACATTATTAAAACTCTACGATCTTTTCTACTAAAGAATAATAAGAATTACCGTCAACAACGGTTAAAGTAGCCTCGTCACACAAATAATCCCCCTTCCCTTTACCCACTCTATCAGTGCTGAAATGCCTAAATTTTAAAAAAATGGTTAAATGTGTTTGCCACACACATGATAATACATGTGACTAGAATACCTAAATATATATCAATGTATTCAATTAGTGTATAATTTAAAGCTTGTTACGTATACTTACTATTATTATTTTACAATTAATTATATATTTATTTTATGTATTTTTACTTAAACTATACTAAATTAGCTTAATAAATTAACATTGTGATCTTGAATCTTTTTTCAATAGTTGGCACAATGCTTAGTTTGCTTTCCAGGAACAGCATTACCTGGGTTGTGAAAACTTTAACGTGTCAGGATATGAGCAGTTTCAGTCCTCTATGAATAATTTATCACTTTTGTGGCTAGTGTCATTAAAAAAATTAAATATATAGTCTTACTTTTTTAATGTGATATTGTCAAATATTTTCGAATGTAAATAATATAACTTTAGCTTCTATCAATTCTCCATATCATTATGAGTGTAATGATACAAAAAATGATCAACATGTAAATATTTAACAACAAAACGGGAAATGTATATGCTTAAGGTTTTTGAGAATCGTCCCCTTCTTACTTAACCTTTCTAACCTTTCATGTGCAAATGAATCCAAACTTCGAAAAATAGTGTTCAAATAAACAAATTGTCGTTTAGGCCCTTTGTCTGGATTTGGATTCTAATGAGATGTCTGAATATTACAAAAATCAAATTATATTAAATAGGCCTACTTATGATTATATTATCATTTGATTTGACGTTTACTTGCAAGTATAAATGGTAATAACAATTTCTTAATAATTTGCTGTTTTGAGAAAATAGAGTATTTTATTTGTATCAGTTCTAGAGTTCCAACCTCAATTAAAAAATATTTTTAAAAAAATATTGGTATTTAAATAATGTCTAAAGTCAAGGCAATATTAAAATCACTGTTATAAATAAACATACAAGTAGCCAACGACATAGGAGTGGTGGCAACTGAGAGCTAGCCGATTTTTTTAAATTGCAAACATTTATCAACCAATGTGGAAATAATTAAGAGAAAAACTAATCTTAAATTATAAAAAGCAATCGCACACTTTCCTTTTGCCAAATTATTTCATTAGTATCTGCTACAATCCACTCTCGTAGAATATCTTATGTCCAAAAATGTTTTTCACAAAATCAACTTTTTTTTTCTCTAAGGTTCTCTTGACCAGAAAGCTTTTTTTTTTCACAATAACGTATCTCGAAATTTTAAAGCGTATTAGCATTGACATCTCAGTTTTATCTGAAAGCTTACATTTTCTTTTGACATGTAAAGCCATTGTTTAGAGATAAAATCCTGTAAATCTAAACAGCTGTTGTTATAAAAGTCATAACTATCCGCAACGACCACACCACTTTCTCATATAGCGACAAATTGTGCAACTAAAGAGCTTCCAAGTCTGATAAACTTTTACATGGGGTTTTGAGTATTAGAGTGCCATAGGGGTGATTCAAACGTAGTGGTTATCATGGATCAAATAACAAGGAATCACAGATTAACAAGATATGCGTTTGTGCAAGTAAATAAAAATTCAAGAGGTTGCAAGATCTTTTGATGGTAACCTTCCCTAAACGAGGCTACGGATGCTCATCATCAAACTTAACAGGAACGAGTTGGCCTGATCATTTCCCAAAATTGTTGGTTTTGGCCTTGAACAGCATCCTGTCTTTCGTGTGCACCCGATCAGGTTTCCGCTGGGGCTCAACCAGGGGCGGCTTATGGATCGGGCTAACCGGGTTATTGTCCTAGGCGCCAAACAGAGCACCAACCTAACCTACTGTAACTTGGGCGTTATCAGAAAAATAATCTCTAACCCAAACTTAAAGTAACCTAGGCATTATAGTGGAGTTGATAGGCATAACAATCGTTCACATTTTGATACTAACGTGAAATTTTACATATTAGTATAGTTATATTTGGGACGAGTGAAATAGATTAAAGTGCCAAAATAGTTATTTTATATTTTGCTATCTTGATAAAATGGTGCACTAAAATGTTTCTTTGCAATTATAACACAAACAGTTAATCATGTCAAAGTGTTGGCTATGATTTTTTTTTAAAGAGTATAAAAGATTGTCTACAAAATTTGAATCCAAACAGTTTTCGTGCAATCTCGCTGTGAAATATTTGGAGCATGATTACCATTTGTATAGTTTCCCTTCAGATTATTCTCCTATCACGCCCGGGCTACTCTAGGTTTGGAGTTGAAATATTCTGTTATTTCTACTTACTAATAACACAATCGTATGTCATCTATGTTTTAAATCATATCAACAATAGTTATCATTGACACTAAAACAAAAATTATTGTTGGTTAACATCAAACAGAAGCTATTTACCGTCTGGTGTGCTTACTGGCCTTTAATTGGCTAGAGCCTCTTATCCCATTCTCATTGGCCGATACGTTTAAAGGTTGTATATGCTTAACTATATTCATTACACATTAAAATTAAGGTCAAAACAACTTTATCGCTGTGCAATATTTACTAGGTTATTACAGTAACATCACCTTGGTATTCCTCACTAGCTTGCGTTTCAAATTCATAAATATATATTACATTTATTTGAGCTGAATAAAGAGTTCTCACATTTTTATAATGCAATATATTTATAGCATTATAATTCTTCATAGTTGTTATATGTCCTATTTTGATTAATATTTATTTTTATGAGTTGTTTTATTATCCATTCTTATATCTGGTGTATTCTATTGAAACATTGTTTTCGCAATGTTTACTGTCATCCCAGACAAATTCAAGTGGAATACAAACTATATATATATATATGTATAAAAGCATCGTTTGTGTTTTATGACATTATATTTTGACGTACAATTAGTTTTTTCTTGAGTATGTGCCTATTATTATAAGGAATGAAAGATACAGTAGACTGAGATTTCTACAAATTATAACCCGAAAGTGAATATAAATTCTAACTCAAATCGACTGCTTAGCTTAGAGTGAACAACTGTGTTAAAATATAAGTTGGAGTTAAATTATTTGGCTCGACTGATTAAGTCAAGCCAGAGAAAAATCATGTATATACTCATTAATGTTCCTCTCCACTGAAATCTATAGTAAAAGGCGATAGATTTGCGAATATTGAAGAGAAACTTGAGTTATTGACTAACTAATGTACAAGTTTGTTAACCAGACCCCAAATATAATTTCTCTGTCTGTGGCGTGTAAAAGTAAAACTACACATTTTACGTTGTTTTTAGAAATGATTGAGCTAGTATTACGATTAGAAAATAATTTTGAAGGATGGCACATTTATTTAATATTTTTTTTAGAGAGCGGAATCTCTACAAATTAACGAAATGGCTTCCATTTTATTTAATTATCTTAAGTACCCACCCAAATTAATGCCAGAGCCATCTAGTGAAGAAATATACGAACTATTGGGAAAAGATGTTTCGCTGGCTTATCTTACGTACCAACGCAAACTAATGGTATAATCATCCAATGAAGATAATATATATAAACTACTGGGAAAATATGATTTTTCGCTGAATCACTACACCTTCTGGAAACAGAAAGGTTTCACCAGGCACTTGCGCAACCCAGAAACTTACTTTAGGTATGTTGCTATGTGGCATTCAATTAATTATTAATCAATGTTTAATTTTGTACATGATAATACATTATAATTCTTCATGATTGATATTAAATTACCTATTTTTACTTAGTGAAAAATACTCTTATTTTTTTAACTAAAAAAAATATTGTTTTGTTTCAGGAACGGTTCCTTTCTTTGCCGGGTGCGCACTCTTATAGGACGTGCTGATTCCATGTATATTTGTTTAAGCGCAACCAATAGATAGCATTAGTGCTTGCAGCAATGACGTCACCTATTTATGCGCATGCGTAAACTCTAATGTTTATGACATGATAAACGAAAATGTTTTTGTGGTTAATTTTGGATTGAGCTACATTTTCTAACTGTTTCATTTTAAAACGCGTGTTTTATTTATTAAACAATAGGTTTATTTACGTAATGATTTCTTATTCATATTTACATAACATAGGAATTGATTTAAAACCATGCTTTATTTGATAGAAACATTTTTTGTTCGCGTTTAGACTCTATTGTATATAATTTCTTACGCTCAAGGTGTAATTTATTTATAATTATGGTGCAGAAAAAAATTTGTTGGTTGCCGGGTTGTGAAGACAGAGAATCAATTAGACACAGAATCCCTATATCATGCAACGACATATATGATATATGGTTGAAAAGAATCTCAAATCCTAATCTCTATAAACTGTCCAAAGAAATAGTATACCGGAATTACGTGATTTGTGATAAACATTTTATTGATGAGTGCAAAAACCTCAGCTCAAAGCGCCTTAAAACATACTCCCTACCATCTATAAATCTTCATGGTAAGTTTAGAGTTACTTAAAAACTAATTTGTAAATTTCCATAATCCTAGTTGATCTTTAGGATCTCCTGGCACTTTGACTTTTGACTAAAACTATGGTGAAGCTTCCATTATCTGAAGGCCTATTATTAACTGATCATTGTGTAGGTTAACAGGTAAATGTTTTCGTTTAGTCACAAATTTAGTGTGAATGATGTATAAAACAATATTTAAAGTTGAATATATTTATTTATTTCAGGATTTAATGAAGAAGGAACTAGGACATATTCATTTGCATATCCACCTAGCATTCAAATTCAATCAATTGATAGACAGGCACATCAAGCTTAAAGTAAGCCTTGTCTCTGTTATTCTGCTTAGGCCCTTACACATTTTCTTACTCACTTTTTTTTATTTAAGCTACTATTTACTTATCTACAACAAATTCAGTCCAAAGCAGTCAATTTTGCATAGAGAGAGGATGTAAAACTACAGTAAGAAATCACAATGTAAAAAACCGTCCCAACTGTCAGATTTGAACCAAGTCAAAGATAAGACAGCGCCCGTCGGTACGGGCTAACATAGAAAATGATTTAGCTCAATGCAAGTCAGGGTATACAATTTAAATACCTATATAAGTTAGTCTTTGTGTTAAACAATATCTACTTAAGTAAAATCCCTTCATAAAATGTTTATACACAATACATTTTTATTAATTTAAGTAGACTATGTACCTAGGCTACTTATAACCCATTTGAGTTTATCTTGTATTTGATATTTCCTTTCTTACATTATTTTATTTTGGTTATCTCCTAGGTAATGATTGTGATACTCCATCTACTGACACAGCTTTGCCGCAAACACCTACCAATAAAAAACCTGGTAAATATATACTATGACTAAGCTAGTATAGATAGTACAGACAAAATATTGCATGTAATACCGATATAAAATTGTGTTCTTTCTTTGTTTACAATATATATTTGTTGTTGTTATTATTATTATTATCATTATCATTATTATCATTATCATTATCATTATTATTATCATCATTATCATCATTATTATTATTATTATTATTATATATATATATATATATATATATATTTTTTTTTTACTAATGTCAAATATAATTTAACTAGGGCCTACCTTGTTTTATAGAAAGTGATAGTAATTTTGAATAATGATAAAATTAAAACTGAAATCACAAGAACAACATAGAAACGTAAATATTGACTAACTTTTGTGTTGACTTGCATTGTAATTTTGATCCACGATCTGATTATGACATCGCTTCCTATGGAAATGATATAATAATGGTTTATTTAATATTATTGGAAATTTTAAATTTTTTGTGCATGATAGGTTAGGTTTGATAGGTTGAGTCAGAGGCATAATAATATATAGGCTCCTACTTTAAATTATCAAATGTTTGAAAGCCAGTTATGTATTTTAATAATACAATTATCTTAAATAGTAATAAGTTTGTTATGGTGACCTGGTGGTCTAGTGGTAACGTGCCAGATTTCTGTGCTGGTAGTCTGGGTTTCAATCCTCGTTCCCGGCACAGATTTATTTGATTGCCAAACCCTTCCTTCACCTTTCTCAAGACTTGTATTAATCACAACATGTGAATGTGTGGAATGCCAAACCTCCACCTTGGTTCGGATTCCACGTTAAACTGTAGGTCCTTCATATCATCTCACAATCACCCTACCATTACACATTAGCGTGTGTATAACCCGAATGGGTTATTATTAGCATCACGTCTTGATTCCCGTTCGGGTTGTACACACTTATGGTAATGTGTAATGGTAGGGTGATTGTGAGATGATATGAAGGACCTACAGTTTAACGTTGGATCCGAACCACGGTGGAGGCCTGGCATTCCTCACATTCACAAGTTGTGATTTATACACGTCTTGTCAGAGGTAAAGGAAGGGCTTGGCAATTAGATAAATCTGTGCTTGGACCGAGGTTTGAACCTCGGACCCCCAGTACACAAGTCTGACACTTTACCCCTAGTCACCTACCATAATACAAATTAAGTTGTTTATACTTATAATGTCATCTGATGCATATTCATGGAAGATGGCAGTACGGCAGCAGGATTTCCATTTAATTTTGATTCATTGCTGTGTGAGATAGTTTTGTTAGCAAATTTTCAAGATTTCTTCAAACAATATAAATATATAATTGTGTCTAGTCCACAATATAATGTTGAGTTAAACAAAAAAAGTATAATTAAATAAGTGTTTTTTAATTAATTGAATGATAAATAAGTGGGTAGGCTTATTGGTTATTACAGCAAAATAATAGGCAGTAACTAGGAAGGTGAATGTTTAAGGAAATGCACCCGCATTAGTATGGAGAGGGGATGGGAAAACAAGGGAAATTATCAATGTGGAAAACCATCCTCACTACACCTGTTTGGCTCTGATCTTCTCTGACATCAGCAGGGCCGGCAATAGAAATATTGGTGCTTATTAAACATACAATTTTGGGCCCCCTAACTCGCCCCTGGTTAAGACACTTACAGATACAGCATAACAAACACCACAGGTAAAAAAGAAGTAAAACCCATTTAAAATTACAGTTGTATTATTTATGATAAAAACTGATACAACTTGGTAGTTGACCAACTTACTGATAGTTGATTAGTATTCAAACTGGTAAATGACACTTGCTATAATCTTAAAACACTCAAATTGGACAACATTTTTACTTTTTTATCACTTTTTGGCATTAAACGACATATATCTACCAAAACATTTAAGATATGTGACATTCTTTCAATTAAATTATAAAAGTTTATAAAAAGGTCTAAGTATGGGGCATCCTCTAGCTCTGGGCCTGGTACAGCTGTCCCCCTCTGTCGCCAGCCCTGGCCATCAGTGCCAAAGCTAGTCCAAAGTTTACAGATTATACCACTCGACCGCTGTTGCGGGTAGGTAGGCCTATATAGTAACTGTGGATAGCCCTAACTTGCACTAAAACCCTTTGTAATAAAAATAATGTTTGGGTTGTGCACTCCGATATATTATGTAGTGAATGTTTTAAAAAAGAAAATATCTCTTTTATTGCACGTGCTTGATAGAATTTAATTTAATTTGTTACAGAGAGTTCGAGAAAGGGCAGGGGACTGCTAAAGAAGATAGGTGTGGTGAGGAAGCATGAGCTTACACCGAAAGCTAGCTCCATGTACCGTGAAGCAACAAGGTTTCAGAAGCAAGCTCAATTGATGAAGAAGCGAGTACAGTGTTTCAAATCACGGCTGAAATTAGCAGAAAAGTTTAATAACACTGATTATTTCCAAAATGTAATTGAAAGAGTAGACAAAACCATCTATAATTTCATCTGTAGTCAAATTACTAATCAAAAACTAAAATCTAGAGGTAGACGATTCACACACGAGGACAAAATATTAGCTCTTTCACTTTTGAAACAGAGTGCTAAAGGCTACAAATTACTTTCAAAGTTTTTTTTGCATTCCCACCCAGAAGAACACTTATGAGGATGCTTGGCAAAATTCCTTTCCATCCAGGTGTTAATTCTTCTATAATTAATCATCTGAAATCTGTTGTGTTTGACCTGAAAGAGTGGGACAAGTTTTGTGTATTGATGTTTGATGAAAGAAGACATATCCCCTGAATTTATTAAAACATGGTGCGTTGTTTTAAGACATAAAAC